>JEMP01000003.1:517951-535763 GCA_000738655.1 Venturia pyrina ICMP 11032
GGGGGGGTTTTCTTTGAGGGGGGTTGGGCAGGAGAGGGCTATAGGGAGGGCGTGGTGTGATGATTGGGAGGGGCTTAGTTTGGAGTAGTTGGTTTGTAATCATCATAAGATGGATGGGTGGGTGATTGGGGATTTGACGGAGACGGTTGTTGAGGATGCGCGGGAGAAGGGTGATGGAGGGAGGAGGGTGAGCATTTGCTATTGGACTGGGATCGAGTATCATCGGGACTGTCTTGCTGGTGAAGATGGAGGATGGTGTTGTGAACCCATTCAGCGCATCTTGTAGACTGAGTCAGAAAGACGAGGAGATGAGGAACTGCTCTTAGCGGTATTCAACATATATGCCTGACGGATGGGCCGTAGATCTGCTGCACTTCTGAGTAAAGAAATCAGCGTTATCGAGTAGATAATCGACGGGAGTTGGTAAAAAGGTTTGGCCCTGGCAGATTGCATGTAAGAGCACGTTGCAGAAAAAAAATGTATACAAAATTCGGTTGTCCATTGGCTGGAGCAGCTCTCTCGGTAATGGTATACCCTTGCTCATTGCCCCTATTTATGACTGGGAAGCAAATATTTTGTCTTCAGAACTGTCCAACCTGGCGATCAGGGTTGGTCGCCAAATCTAGTACGTTGTTGAATCTTAGAGGTCAGCACGTTCATGGATTGTATGTCTCGAGAATGACTGATATTGTCGCCCCGTATAATGGGTTCGCGACTCAGTATGCCACTACATCATTCCTCGTCAACAAACTTATTGACCAAACTTCCAATATACGGTAATATCTCCACCGTAAATTCATCCCCTGCCTTTAGCGTTCCCTTTGGTTCCCTGTTCAGTCCCACACCAGCCGGCGTACCGGTCACAATAACCGTTCCGGCGGGCAGCGTCGTCGATTGTGAGAGAAACGAGACCAACTTGGGGATACCGAAGATCAATTCGTCAATACCGCAGTCCTGCATCACTTCTTTGTTCTTGAGGCCGCGGATGTGGAGGGCGGAGGGGTTGGGAATTAAGGAAGGGGAAACGAGGACGGGTCCTGTTCTCCACGTTAGTATCGACATTTCCCTCTTAATTTCTCGGAGAGTGGTAGGAAGAGGGTAAGGGAATCATACCGATAGGACAACTCCCATCGAAGCCTTTTGAAAAACACCACTGGCTCTGGTTCAATTGACTGACCCGACTCGAGACATCGTTGCTTGCAGTGTAGCCCAGGATATACTCCGGGACTTGTTCCTCGGTGACATTCTTACAGTCTTTGGAAAGGATGACCGCCAATTCCGATTCCCAATCTCCACAGTCGTCCTTTTTGGTCATGCGTGGGAGCGGTACAGGAGAGGGATATGGATCATTAAGGGAAGTAGAAGGTTTCATAAAGAGCGTTGGAACGGTCGGCAGAGCCATTTTCACTTCTTTGGCGTGTTGGACGTACTGATGAGGTTAGCTGATATGGACTCCATACAAGACGAATTGGAAATAACATCGGGCGCATACATTCAACCCAATACACCTAATCGTCCCACACTCCCTCTGCGTAACAGGACTCAACACCCTCTCCACCTCAACACTCTCCCCAGTAGGACTCCCAGCATCCAAAACCGAGGAACCGGAGAAAACATTCGCCTTCACGCTTTTGCCTTGGTAAAGCGCGAGACCGACATCGAGGTTCTGGTCGACCGGCTCGCCGATCAGGAATTTGGAGGAGCTGGATGATTTGGGGACGAACCGGATTAATCCTGTCGGCGATGTTCAGTGGGGTGTAATTGAAGGGATGGATGAGGTGGGGGAGGTTGTTTACTTTTCCAAGCTGCCATTGTGAGTGTGTTTGGATCGGGGTTTGCTGATACAATGCAGAGATGTAAATAGTCGAACTTGACGGACGACGCGCCGTTTCACGCTTTCTAAAGGGCAGAATATACTTCCGCTTCAACGCCGAAGTCGCTGCCATGAAGCTTCCAGGTTGCAGGCAAGAGTGGAGATCGCGGGCCAGGTGGGGGAAGCGCCGTGGCCGTGTCAATTGCATGCGACGAGAAGGGTCCAACGGCTTATCCGGTTCCGGTCTCCACATCTTCCTCATATATTTCGGGAAGAGGAGGAATGTTCAAACACAGTAGCATATCTCATAGCAACCTAAACTATTCTACACTCGGAATCAAAGGTTTCAACGCCATCCCATAATCCCCCCTATTCGGCATTCGACAAGTCGTGTGAATGTGGAATTTAGCCGGTTCCTCATTCCCCATGATAACACCACTATGGTGATCAAACTCGCAGATGATAACAGGATTCTGGATGCGATAGTAAAATGCATCGTCATCTCCGTATCCACCAATCCAGCTGAAATACGTCTCGCTCTCGAAACTGAGGATATGCTGAAGACGCAGTTTACGAGAAGGTTCGGGCAGGTAGAGAAGATACTCATTGAGGATGAGGAGGATCAGTTCCTTCTGCTCAGCAGTCATTTCGGGGAGCGTAATTCCTTCGTACGGGACTGTTCTGTTGCAGCGATAGGCGCCGCAGAGATGTCGTTGGTCGTCTTTGTTCCAGCGGCCTGGTGGCATGGCAGGATCGTGCATTAATTTGTAAATTTGGGCCTTTTGCTGCAATTCTGGGTCGAGAGATTGCATGAGTTGCAATCCAAAAGCTTCTTCTTTCCGCATAATCGTCGTTCCGGCATGTGGTCCTGCATCGATCTCATTTGGTTCTGCACCAGTAAACCATGGCGCGATGATGATTTGGCGTTGGTAGAAGAAAATGTTAAGACAAAGGTGATGGCCGTAGAAAGAGAAACCCCAGGGCCGTGTTGTCGATGGTTTCCCGAAGAGAACGAAATTGTAGGAGAATTCATTCATAATCTTTGGGGAGTTAACCAGTTCTCCCAGGAAATGGTTGATTCGCATGGCTGAGATGGCTTTTTGATATCCTTCTGGTGAAAGTGTAGCGGCCAAAATACGAAGGATGGCATCCCGCGTGTGGAAATGAAGTTCGTCGAGGCGGAGACCTTTGTCACTGAGTAGGAACTCGGGATTGGACCACGATCTCCACTCCGGTGAATCAACATGATATGTGACCTTTTCTCGATCAGATACACTGATCATGGTTAAGAAATCTTTCGTTGCTGTGACAATCTTTCCAATTGGAACTTCTTCGTCTTGTAGCTTGTATAGATCTTGTTTAACGACGCCTACTTTTCATCAGTATTGAATGATAATGCATCAGGAATTAAGCTCACCATCATTAGTGATGCCCTTGTATGGTTCATGGAATAGTTCCCGCCAATGGACATACAGATTGTAAAGCCAAGGAGGATTTTGTTGTGTCTTGAAGGCGTCCACGTACTGATATGCATCTTGACTCTGCATTGTAGTAAAGCGCGGATGATTGAGATCTGGAAGCCATTTTCGAAACTGCCCTGACGGCTTCGTTGAAGGAATGATAATGTTTTCTCCCATGTTCAACGATCAGCCTATTCGATATCTGGAGTGTGGTAACGCGATAGAAATGATTTTTTCGTTGGTTCAGAGGTAGTCGATATTATATCTCTCCGTGCATCCATGGATGATGTTCACAAGCAGTTGCTTCTCGGGAGTTTCGCTAGTGTATTTTCTAAAGTAGAATTAGATCTCGGAAAAGCCGGACGCGGGGGATCGAGCGCATGGCTCGAGCTCGTCATGCAGGTAAGTGATGCTCTCTTGTTCGGCATGCATCCTGAAGCACTTCGGCACCCAATGGCGGCTTGGGAATCTCGACCAGATCAACTCTGCAGAAATAGATTGCGAAGAACAGTCGAAACTCCAGTCAAAGCTAAACATCAGTACTGACACGAAAATCAATCGTTCTGCTAGGCATGCGAAAATAGCTGTTGATTTGATACGGTCATGACTACTGAGTCTCCTAAAGACTCGCCCTTTCTATCTTAAACTCAGGGTTCTGCTTGACAGCACTTTCGACCTCATTATCTGCATCATATCCATATAGCCACGGCTGAACAACTGGACAAGTCCTGCAAAGACCATTAGCAATCAACACGGCTTCTCCTCGTGTCAAGAAACTGTACTGACCATCTACTCGGAAACGGCTCCTCGATATCATCTTCTTTTCCCAATCTCGAAAGGAACAATTCATCCCTAGCCTCTTGTTCTGGTCCATTAGGCATGTGGAAATCATGTCGCTACACTTCGATTAATTCATGCTCCAGGCAAAAGTAGCAGTTGTGATTCGTCTTACCTGTTTGAACGTTTCTCGAACAATGGCCTCTCCTCGCTTTTTTCGTAGACTCTCGTACATGCGTAGCGCGCCCGGCAACTGGTCCTTCTTCTTCACTTTTCCGAGGACAAGACCGAGAACAGCACCGTCTTCGAGGGAAGAATTGGCACCTTGTGCTAAGTAGGGAAGCATTGGGTGACAAGAGTCTCCGCTGATCCTAATTAGCAAACCGCCTTGAAGGGTGGCGTGGGAGACTCACAGAAAAACGAGGTTTGAGGTGTCGTTAACCCAGCTTGGCATTTCTTCTCCTGGAAGTTGTCAGTTTTGTGATTAGCAGGCTTTATGAGGCTTGACGTACTGTGCATCAGCTTCCACTTGTCGACCTCCTTGACATTGTTCAGGAATGATGTTAATCTGGACGGACATGTTAGGTAAGAACAGCACAAGCAAACGCAAGGCTTACATCGGGTCCCATCCTACAAACAATTGCTTCATCTCGTCGACAGATCCAGCTTGTTTTGCAACACCTGTAGGCAGCGAGTCTGGACAGAGAAGAACGAGATTATACATATCTCCTCCTTTCAGAGAATATCCCTGGTAGAAGTCAGCCCCACTCACATCTCTGCGCCTAGGACAAGATAAACCTACCACAGCATGAGAGCCAGGTCCAGCCCAGAAATGACACTCTGGCTCCTTTATCCACGTCTTCAGCTTTTCGTCGTTCAGCTCACTGGTCCTCAGCACAATTCGATAAGCCAGATCCCCCGTGGGCAGCGGCTCATCCTTCCGCCCAACAAATAACTCCCTACACTTACTCCACAACCCATCTGCCGCAACAATCAAATCCCCGGAATAGCTGTTTCCAGCCACAGTCTTGACAGTCGTCTTATCAAAATCAATAGCATCGACTCTCTGTCCCAGGAAAAACTGAACACCGAGTTCTTTGGCCCTTTCCACAAGAGCAATTTGTAAATCGGCGCGGTGCATATCGATAAAAGGTGCTCCATATCTCTTCAAGATCTTATCCTTGAACGTCGTTTGCTGCGCCAGGATTTCACCAGAGTACTTGTGAACAGTCAGCGAACCGGGAATGGCGCCTTGTTTCCAAAAAGATTCGGGGAGTTTCCATTTCTGCAGGATCTTGGACGCGTTTGGTGTTATCTGCAAACCAGCGCCCACCTATTCGATTTTTGTCAGTAGCGATATAACGATGAGCAGCGGGAGATGGCAAGACCTCTGCAATCTGTGAAGCCGATTCAAGAACCGTGACATTGTGACCTCCCAAAGCGCATGAAATCGCTGCCCCGATTCCCCCCAAGCCAGCCCCAACAACGATAATGTTCAATGTAGCGTCCATATCGACAACCCAATCTGCCCGTTCAAAGGATAAGAAGCAGCAACCGAACCGACCAAACCCTCCAGCTGAACAAGCAATAATTATACTCGGAGACAACCAAGTAGCACAGCTCCTCACTTCGTGGATCCATGACCATCAGTCTACCCGCACGAGGTGCCGGAAGTGTGGGGAAAACCATCGTCTCCAACTTTCTGTCGGGAATTCCGGACACGCAAGAACAGCACCAACCTCTACTCTCTTGATTATTCTGGTACGGGCTTCTAGATTGTTGCACGCTGCTGATGATGCTGCACTCTGGGGCCCCGTGTTTGCAGAGGGGAGCGCCGACTCTGGGGGCGACGCGTTCGGACTTCTTCACGCCTGTCTCGGCATATCTGCATGCGTTGCAGCGGCAGATGTCACCAAACCATCGGGATGAACGAGTCAAGCCTTCAGCTGGAAGGTCTTGACATGTATAAAGTACCCTTCTATTGCGAGAGCCGAGGCGTGATGATTCAAGAGAAGGAAACCAAGAGCTGCGGGATCAAAGACAAACAGAATTAACATTGAGCGCATGGAAGCGCATCGTATGGTATCTGACAGCACCATCAAAACATGTTTGTCCACAACCACCATCTCCTAAACACCATATGAATCCAGGAAATCGAATTCTTCGTCTAGACCAACGAACGAACAATACGCCACGCCAGTCGAATAACATCAACGCCCTTCATATCATCACTCCGTCACACACAGTCCATTGATAAACACAGTGATACCCAAGAAACCAAACTCCTAGCAATGTGGGTCCCAAAACTCAAAAGTATGCCATTTGCCCATTCTACCTGAATCTCAAGCCAGGTCTATTGTTTCTTACCAAGAAAGGGCTAGGCATTTCGTCTTCTTGCTCGGGATCCCAGACTGGAGGTTCGTTTTCAAGCATTTTTACGGTAACGTTAACCGCTCCGTCAGACTTGGAGACGGGCTTCTCGCGCGCAGGAATACCTCCTGCTCTCGCTTGCTGAAGTTCTACGAGCGAGCGGCCTTGAACACCAGTCCGTGACAGCGCTGCCTTCAACAATCCTTCTCCTCTGCTGTTGGGTTTGCTGTTATTATCCTTGAGAGTACGTTCACCATTTTTGCGTACCGGGCTGCCTGTGTCACCTGCAACAGAAGTCTTCGAGGATACGCTGCCAGGAGCGGCCATTGACCGTGGGCGCGTCGGACTGGCTCCACCTCGTCGTGCAGGGCTTGTGGCCACAACGGGCACATCGGAAGTTGGCCGCTTAACATTCGCTGCGGTGCCGGTTGCGAAGAGAGAGGGTGCTTTTGCTAGACGATTCGTGTTCACTGGCATCGTCTTTTGTCGCGCCATCATCGGTCGCTTGTTGGGCTGCTTGAATGGGTCCCGAGTTGGGCTTGGTAATACAGGTAAGTCATCCTCCTCGTCTTCGTCGTCAGCACCCAGGGAGTCTTCGGCGTCGCTACCGGTTGGTGTGCTAATGGATGAAGCATTTGTTGGTCTCCATCGTTCTTCTGCAGCTGCAAAGATGTTTCCTGCTGGTCGCTGGTGTGCTTGATTTTTTCGTGGTGATAGTGATAGCGAAGCAATGGACATTGGAGATGGATCCGCCATCTGTACATCCTTAGGCGACGCAACGGCGACTGCATTCGTGGCGAGGGTATGTGCTCGCGCGAACGGGGTTCGGGAGGTGCGCTTCACTGGTTTCGTGTATGGCGGTGGAGATTCAATGGAAAGTGAGGATAGGTCTGTTCCAGATGGAAAGTCCGAAGAGTCTGCATCATTTGATTCTTGCGAAGTCGGTGCTGGTACAACTTGCTTGGACTCCGAAACTTCGGCAGAAGGTGTCAAGGATCGAGGGAGTGCGGCTGCAGCTTGCTGTTCCATACGCTTCTGTACCTCGCCTTCAAACATCTTCTCCAAGCGATTTACTTCGATAGCAACCTGGCGGTCGATCTCGAGGCGTGCCTTCACTTCCCATTCGCGCCGAACAGAAGATTCGATCTCAGGTCGAAGCACGGTTTCCAGATTTTTCATTCGTTCCTCGGCCTCTTTCAATTTTCTCTCAGCCGCATCTTTTTCCCTTCTCAACCGATGGCCGAACTCGACGATCTCTTGTTCCTTGCGCATGAGCTTCACGATTGGTAGATTCAGTAGTTGAGAGGTATCAGGTCGAGCATTGGGGTTGACCTGCAAACAACTATTGATGACCTTCTGAAGATCGTGCGAATAAACGGGAGGTATTGGAGAGATACGGCCGCTCTTGATCTTCTGAAAGAGTTCGATGTGTGTCCTGGCGTTGAAAGGTGGTTCCTTAGCGCATAGCTCGTAGAGCAGACATCCCAACGACCATATGTCCGAGTATAGACTGTATCGCTCAGCGGCGCAAATCTCTGGCGACATGTAGTACGGCGTGCCAACATAGGTCGAGGCGAAGTCATGGGATTGAAGAATCTTGGAGAGGCCAAAGTCGCCCAACTTGACATTGTTCTGATCGTTTAGAAAAACTGCAATGTGTTAGTTGGAATTTCATGGCCAAATTTGCGCATTCAAGCTACCATTTTCAGGCTTGATGTCTCTATGCAATACCATCCAAGGTGCCTGTTTACTCTTCAACTTTGTCGGTTTTGCATTGGCACCCAATCCCATAACGTTTGCCCCAGATGCCGGTGGATCTTCTCCGTAATGGCATCGATATAACGCCGTGACGATTTGTGAGAAGATGCTCCAGATAAATTCCTCCTCAGCGTACTGGTTCTTGTGCTTAAGTCTCTTGATAACCTGTCCCAAGTCTCCACCGCCGCAGAATTCCATGTATAGGTGCAGATCCTGTGTGTCTTTCCGATGATCGCGTTCGATGTATTCGACGATATTTTGATGCTTCAGCTTGCTGAGGATGGATAATTCCGCTTGCAATTGTTCGCGTTCCTTCTGTGACATGCGATTGTAGCTAATTTCTTTGCGGCAGAGGACCTGTTGAGTAGAAAGTTAGCATGTAGCGCCATTGTTTACATCTTCTTGCGGGACGTTGTTTACCAGGCCATCACTCTTCCGACGAACTTTGTGTATCACTCCGAAGCTTCCATGTCCTGTAGATCCGAGTCAGCCATCTTGTTCATGTGCGCGACGAAGAGCGCATCGACGGCATTGTGGTTGTGGTGCATACCAATCTTCTCAAGCACCTCGTACTTCTCCTCGTTGGGGTCTGCCATGATGGGCATCGACTCGATCAAGCGAGGGCAAGATTATTATGCTGTTGTTAGTATGGGGCGATAATGAGTGTATTATGGACTTGGAAGGTTCTGCGGCTTTCATCTGAAGAAAGTAAATAGATGAGAGGCAAGGCGTTGCTATGTGGCAACCGTGTTAAGTAAGCACGGACTTCGTTCACGGCTCACGTTTACCACAGTAGAATACGATTTCCCCGGCATCCTCGGTCATTGGTCACCCCAACATCAATTCCGCCTGAGGCTCTGAGCCTTTACCCCAAAAGAGATAGCCTCTGGAATGCGTCGTAGATAGGCTGCAGTGCAAATCGGAGATTGATCCCAGACACGTCGGTTGCGAATGTCCCTCGACCAAAGCTATCCGACAGCTATGACTCCCTTCGAGAAGCACACGTTCTTGATCACCGGGGCTTCCTCAGGACTGGGACTAGCCATTGCTTTGGAAGCTCTGGGGCTTGGACACAAGGTCATTGGGACAGCACGCAACGTCGAGAGAGCGAAGACCCAACATCCTGAATTCGAGACCGCCGGCGGAGCATGGCTTCAGCTTGATTTGACAAGCCCAACAGCTCAAGAAACCACGAAGCTCAAGGTGGAGGCAGAAAACGTAGATGTGCTAGTAAACAATGCAGGCTACGGTTTGTACGGATCTTTAGAAGACATGAGGTCTGTCTTCCTTCTCGTCAATTTCATCAGAAAGGGGAATGAAGGGATTGAGCAGTGAGACGATTTGGCAAACATCTCGAATTCAGACTAAGGCTCTCAGATTGAGATGTGGTACAGTTCCTGTCCTGCTCAGTTCCCATCCGCCATCGTCTGCTTGACAGGGCCAGCTTCTTACACTATATCATAGCGAACAGGAGATCCGCGATCAAATGGAAACAAATTTCTTTGGCACACTCAAGATCATCAAAGGTGCTATTCCCCACTTCCGACAATCGCGAAAAGGAACCATCGTCAATATGAGCAGTATTTCAGGTTTTACTGTCACATCGGCCAGCGGAATCATGTACTCAACGAGCAAATTTGCCATCGAAGCCATTTCCGAGGGTCTAGCCTTACAGCTCGCACCGTTCAACGTAAGCATCTTGATTGTTGAACCAGGTTTGTTTCGCACAAACTGGCTTGGGGGTTCGTATGTCACGCCTGCCGCAGGACTGACCGAGGACTATGAAGACGGACCCGTCGGCCAGCTGTTGCGAAACTATCCAACTATGCATGGATCACAAGAGGGCGATCCACAGAAGGCGGCAAAGAGGATCGTAGAAGTTGTGACAGGGACAGGCATGGGTGCCCATGAGACCGTAGGCTCTTGTCTACGATTGCCCTTGGGCAACGATGCGATGGACAAGGCGAGAGACAAAGTTTCAAGCCTTACACAGAATCTCGATGCAGTGGAAGAGATTGCCAGAAGTACATCACACAAGGACGTTTGACCAAAAGTGTGATGATTAGACTTCAGGACTGTGTGTGGCGAAACCTCAAGAGCACACGTGCCGGAAACAATCATGTGCGTCGCCAATTCAGAAGCACTGCCCAAAAACACTACTTCTTTAGAGCTCCTCTTACATGAGGCGCTTTTATCCTTTCTAGTCTCATTGATGTATTCTTCCGGACCCTCATCCGTCGATTCCAATCCAGTCCGTCTGCAGAAAACAGCTGAGTACCAAGCAATCGGCACCCACCAGAAGATGAAGCCATTGAGACAAGAGATGGTGTGCGTACATTGAAGAGAAGGAACCAGGGAATGGAAAGCCTGCTAATACCGAGGAGGCCTTGAAAGCGAATCAACATTGCCAGTGCGCTATAGTCTGCTGATCCAGAGCGAGGGTGCGTAATCGTTCGGGTGGACAGTCTTGCGAATGAAGGTTGCATATGTATCGTCCTGCTACTTGGGCTCATTCCAAGTCTAGATCCTTGCCGTCTTCGCGACAAACCCAGTGTCTCCGTTGTCTCCAACTCAAGCGCTTCACACTTGATGCAGCCCTCTCGCACTCGATACCGCCCAATCTTTACGTACATGGATCTCTCCGCGTGATTGATCCGACGTAAGACGGCGCTCTGAGCGAGCATCGTCACATATTGCTTTGTCATCCTGCATGTTGTCAGCTTTTGTTATTGGAAAGGTAGCCTTTACACTGACCAACTCAAGCCATGTCGTATCTTTTTCTGGCCTGTCTTGATATTCTCGTATCGGTCTTGAGCCCGAGGCCTTATGCGCATCTAACCCGCTGGAACCGCCACTTCCGACCGAGCACTTGTACTTGGCTCGCAAGCGGATGTAGAAGGGTCGTAGCATGGGAATGTTGATGCAGAGGCCTGCTAATATGAGCTCGAGCGAGCAAAGCATAAAGGTAGTGAGCGAGGTTCCAGTCAAGTTTCCTATGAAATCAATGGTGTACAGCTGGACTGTTGGGTAGTTAGTTGACTGGTTCCCAGATAAGAAGACGAGTTTTGCTTACTGAACCTCGCCAATGAGATGAAGACACAAGCACCTCCAAGCCCAAAGCACGCAACAATAGCGAGCCTCTCTGTCTTCCTCATCTGTAGTTGCCACACTGAACGCATAGGTAGTATGACAATTACCAGGTCCGTAACAAGGTTGGTCATAATCAACCACTTCAGAACTAACATCTGATCCAGGCAGTGTCCGACACGCTCAACAGTCCACTGCTGCTGGATAGGGTCGCAAAGGAAAATGAAGATGAAGTTGAAGACGAGAGCCCATATAACGACTATGGCGCCAATACCGTACACCCATTTTGAGAGTCGAATCGCGAAGACCCGCATGTAAAGAATCAGTTGGCTCATTTTGAGGGAGGCAAGACACCATATGTACACCAATGTGTACGAGAAGGTTACCTGCATGATAACAGGCAGATTGTGTACCACTGTATATCGAGTCAGTAGGATCGAATGGACGTACCAAAGCAGTATGAACCTACACTTTGGATACATCGGATCTGTGGCTTTGAAATCGTAGCCCACCCCGATGGTGTACACCACAGCATTCAAACACATGGCTGCCGCTGCAAGAAGCTGCAGGCAATTGTGAGCAGTGGTTTTGTCATGGGGTATGTGCTCGAATAACCTACCAGAGCCACGACGGACAGAGCATCATCAGCACCAAGACCCATACCTCGCAGTCGGCCGACTAATCGGAAACAAACTGTGACAGCGAACACGACCCATAGCGTCGAGACGGCTGCGAGCGAGTCCCGGGCACTGACCGTCATGGGGAGGGGTAAAGTTTTGACGAACATAATCGCTGTTCGAGATGAGGTAGAAGAAGAGAATGAATGCAAAGACAGACGAAGCGGTTCGATCAGAAATCAGTTTTCATGGGGACTGGATGGGACTTCGATACTCGACTTGCAATTGCACTTCGTAAGGTACAAGTGCCTCCCACGATCCCCTTCTTCAGCCTCTTCTACTATTGCAACAATGGGCTAGACAAGAGGGGTGCGTGCTTGGTCTCCAGCGGGCCGAAACAGCGGGATCCAACCCGAGATTTGGTTTTTCTGCATGTTCGGGCATGCTTCGTGGAGTGCCTATATCAATGCTTTCTACTGTGGTACGGAGTACCGGGCAGGATCTTCCGCTGATGGGCGATCTCTTGTATAATTGAGTTCACTGATAGCCACGGCGACGAATTACACCGGCTGTACGTGCCTAGTTATGGCGTGTTCACAGGTCCTGAAATTGGGACGCTGCAATCCGATATATTGAGGTGCTCTCAAGGAAAGATGTCCGGGTTACTTGGATCGAGTCTACCATTGCCAGGCTTTATTACTCAAACCCAACTCAAAGCTTTTCAACAGTGGAGATCCTTGACCGTGCATCCTGGCAAGTGGGCGAAGATCTACGAAAATAGGTGTCCGTACACTGCCCAGCCAGAAATTAAGAATAAATTGCACCTACGTGCCTTAGTGCCGGCGAGCACAGCGAAAGCTTGATAGCAGAGGGCGACTGTTGATCCACCAATCCAAGTGCACTGGCATCAAGATATAAGATGACACTTTCGCGTCGAGGACTGTACGGAGTAGGAGTAGTAGAAGCGTCCTTGCAAAGTGGCAGAAGTCAATTCACATTGATCTTGATGCGAAGGTGTTGGGTTGAGAAGTTTAAGCTCAAAGTGGATGCGAATGGGGTGAGCCGACTGCCGTGCGTGTGGAACGACAAGTCACTCCACTCACGGTCCACTGCGGAGCAGCCTCCCGATAGTCACATCACCCTGTCGTCTCGCCTATTGCAGAACGAATCAGAGTCTAGAGGATGGAAGAGTGCTCAAGCCAAGGGGTTATCTTCCGCGTGACGTCCCAAATAGCCATCCATTGCTTATTAAAGCGCGGGCTGTACTTGGAGACAATTCTATCCTGCAGACAGCCTGAAACGGTTTCTCGTCTTGGTCTTGTGTTGCCCAGCGCCGGTCATTTCAACAAACTGCCCTCAATCAAAATGGAGTCACTACGGCTCTCCTCGATCGCGTCTCTGACCACTTTTGCATGGACTGTCGCTCTCTATATCGTCTACCGCGTCTCCATCGCCCTCTACAACATCTCACCACTGCACCCGCTTTCCAAGTTTCCGGGTCCCAAGATCGCGGCGGCATCATACCTGTATGAAGCCTACTACGACTGGTGGACAGTGGGACGATATGGGAAAGTCATTGCTCGCATGCACGAGCAGTATGGACCAGTTGTCAGAATCAACCCAGACGAGCTTCATTGCTCCGACCCAGCTTTCACCGACGAGATCTACGCTGGCCCGGGACGTGTCCGCGATAAATGGCAGCATCAGTTGAACACTGGCGGTGCCGGACCCGTATCTGTAACGGGCTTCTCTACTGTCGACCATAATCTGCATCGCGCACGCAAAACACCATTTGCCAAGTTCTTCTCTCGCCAACAGATGCTGAAATTGGAGGGTGAGGTGCTCGACTTTGCACAGCAGACCGCGAACAAGATGTTGAGCTCGGCCGGCAAGGGGGTGTTTGACGTGAAAGAAGCCTTTAACTGCTTCACTGCCGATGTCATCTCTCAGTATGCCTTTGGCGAGCCCATGGGATTTATCGCTCAGGAGGGCTGGGAGCCGAACTTTGCAACCTGGGTCAAATCCTTTTTCAAGAGTGCATACATGATGAGGCACAATGCGCTCGGTAGAAAAATGGCTCAGGTCATGCCTTTGATGGCAGATTACTTGGGCGAGGATATCAAAGCCGTGATGAGGCAAATGACCGTGGTGATCCCCGGCTACATCCAGCAGGCTGCGAAAAATCCCGACAATGGAAGGGTTTTCGCGGATATGGTGGAGTCAAAGTCCCGAATCCAGAACGAGACTGAGGAAGAGACTATGTTTCGTCTCAGCGGCGAAGGGTTCAATTTCTTGCTTGCGGGTACCGAAACTACTGCTGTAAGCTTCCTCACGTTTTTGAATGACCGTTATTGACCATCTGGTACAGGCAATTCTCACCGTCTTTACTTACTGGGTTCTCGAAAAGCCCGAAATCTATGCACGTCTCATGCAGGATCTCGAAGGCATGAATGCACAAAACCTCAAGTGGGTTGAGCTCGAGAAACGTCCCTACTTCTGGTCCACCCTTCAAGAGTGCCTGCGAATGATGCCTGGTGTCTCGCACAGATCTGCCAGAACCGCACCTCAAGAGGAGCTAGTCTATAAAAGCCAAGATGGCAAGACTGAATTCGTCATCCCCAAAAACACCCCGATCGGCATGACTTCCATGATCAACCACTGGAATGAAGAACTCTTTCCGAACCCTGATGAGTTTACACCTGAGAGGTGGCTTGTTGATGGTCTTCCAAATTACCAGCTTCAGAAGAAGCTGTTATCTTTCGGGAAAGGCAGTCGATCTTGCATCGGCGAGAAGTAAGTGGTGCCCGTGCGTGGCTGTGGTTCAGTACTGACATATAACCAGTCTTGCGTATTGTGAGCTGTACATCATGGCTGCCCTCATGGCTCTTCAGGTCGTACCCAGATCTAGGCTTGTAGACACATCGGTGGAGGACATTACGTATGACCATGACCTGATCGTCTTACAAACCAAGAAAGGCTCGATCTCGGTTCGCATTGCCATTGATTAAGTGGCCTCTATGCGATAGTGTCTGAAGCTGTCTCTGGCTGCTATGTCGGCATATTTCGAGTGACTTTCCCTGCCATTCGTTGCCGCCTTACCACCCAAGACCTTCCCGAAATCGATGCTATGTTCAAAATTCTTTTCTTTCATTGTTTGTTGTATGAATCCGGAGTCAGAGCTCGCGCTTGCTATTTGATCCAAGTGAGCGATCCTTCATTATCTGTACGCCTATCGCGTCCGGCGGCAACCACATATTGGGTTTGGAGAGGCTATGCGCATGCCATTCTGGAATATTTGGTCGCAATGGAAAGATGTCAGTTGCTTGGGTCCGGGCAGGTTTCAGAACATCGCCAAAGGTGTATGGCGAATTCATGGCGAGCTTCACGTTTTCAAAGATGATGTGTTACGACTTGATGTGGTTGGCTTAGGACTGCTTCAGATCATTCGCAGACGCTTGCAGACCGTTTAGGTGGGAGTCATAAGCTGTGGGAGGACTACATGTATGGTTAGAATTGCGAACATTGTTATACTATCCTTCAAACTTTCTGTGTCGAGTATGCATAGCTCCATTTCGAGAGGAGGAGAGGATGGATCGATCATTGAATCCTGGAGGCGTCTCAGAGAGGTAGATGTGTCTACATCTCTCATTAGCCAATGAAGCCATGTTCATAAGTGACGTTGAAAAACAATACTCACTTGTCTCCGTTCTGTCAAAAGCAAGTCGTAGTTCTTTCAATTCGGAGAATTTATGGAGGCAGTTCTCGTGGTAATAATAGCAGAGAGATGGTAGCAGTAACCCCTCAGTATCCCAATACTGCCAATTCGGAGGGGAGTGCAGCTTCTTCTCAATGCCTCGATCTACCTGTCGCAGTAGTAGAAGCGGGTGGTTTCGCTATAGTGACGCTGCTGCTGGCACGGGTTTGTGATTCTAGTATTGTTAATTGTTGTTCGATGTTCGTCGTATGTTACCTAGGAGAGGAGAGTCGAGTCGAGTCGAGTCGGGTCTGGTGACTCTGATCTCGAGCCATTCGGCCAGTTCCAAACGAAGTGCGTTTTCCTGCATTTTGTTTAGATGCTTGTAGACAGACCTCATCCACTCGCGATTACTGTTACTGTAGAGAGAGGATTAGAACGCTTGCCTGCGTCGTGGCTATTTTGCGTGGCGTTCGAGTTCGAAGACGCTTAGTTCTATGATACCTACGACGGGATACGTGGCTTTAAATTCCCCGCCTACCTATTCTAATTCGATTCATTTCCCCCACACTCAAATCGTCCACCATCATCAGTGATTCATCACCGTGGACGTCGCTGGAAACCACTTGGTAATCTTATCGTACGCATGGCTGCAATTCCCAGACCGTTCGACCTTGAACTACCAAAAACAGACAACGCGTCGTTTCCTTCAAGTAGTCCAAAGCCCCCACAAGAAAGAGCATCGGGTATTCTCCAAAGCACAAACAAGATTTGAAGAAGACGAGAAGATATCGATCGGTTGCATCCACAGACTGCGGCAATACATGGAGAGAGTAGGTATATTCGAAAATGGATCATAGACGTCGTTGCCTTCTTCATGACACATACTCACCCTCCGTTGGCTCACGAGTTGTGAATTAATGAGGAGACAATGTGTAGAAGATCAACTCAGTTTCTAGTATCCATGTATCTCAAAAATTATCTACGAGCCAACATGGTCTGCCTGAAGTCCTTTAAATATCCATTGTGACGTAGACGAAGATCTAACATCCTCAAAACACTCTATGGTCCGGAGCAGTTGGCGTAATCAATTCTGCCGACTCTCTCGCGGTTCCAGATACATCCGTTTCCACGATCACGGCAGGGTTTTGCCTACATCACATTGAATGTTAGCTAAAGGAGAAGGTATTGAGGATATATAAGATAGGGGGGTACTATAAGTACCGTGCGGCAATCTTGGTAACGACCGGTTTCCTCTCCTCCACGCTCGTGTTCCTCACATGTACCTGTCCCGGCGTTTGTATTGCATGTATACTACATATTTGTTAGTAAGAGGTGTTAACATTACTGTAGGGTTATTAAGAGGGAAATGATATTACTTACGTATTTTCCTTGAGGATCTGGGACGTCAACCGCGCTGGCGGCGAAGATGAGAGCGGCAATGACTATTATGAGTTTCATGGTGATGATAAAAATAACGAAGACGGTGGCTGGATTGTTGTTATTGTACACTGGAGTGCCGTTCTTTGAAGGGAAAGAATGGAGTTAGATTCTACTTCGTACATATATATCTTTATCCTAATAGTTATATTTATCCTACCCAGAGATACACGTGTCTCTCCCGGGCAGGATATTGGCTGAGGATCATATAGTACTGGTAGCCGAGTCGTTCCGGTAGCCTTTACTATTAATAGCTGTAATCTCAATCCTGGTATATGGGAGAAGCGAAGGCGAATAATAAGGAGCGCCTACTCCGTACTACCGTTTTAACTTCAAGTTGCAACGATGGCTAGTGCTCTACGGTTCCACGGATGAAATGGGAGTTTTTCCAGAGAGCAATGCGGAAAGAACTCATCAAAATGACTAACAGCGAAGCGAAAATTGGGAAAGAGCAATCTGGAGAAACTTACACAGTAGGCTAGGGAGAAGAAGAAGCACGGGAACACAATTGGAAAGCTCGATTGGTATCCTAGTCTACCTCTACACCACACTGTTGGTTCCGACATGTATCGAATCGCGTACATGAGGATGAGCGATGTTGCGAAAGTTCTTGTATGAATTAGTCCGTCTTGGCTGCATGGATCTACGTGTATACATTACGTTCCTTAGTAATAGCCGCGAGTACCGACGCCTATACTATCGCCTATATACGTTCTTTAGACGCTTATACCGCGGCTAAGATCTACTTATTGATATTACCGATATAGTAGGGAGGGGCGTCCTAGCGACTACGCTA
>JEMP01000003.1:541548-601724 GCA_000738655.1 Venturia pyrina ICMP 11032
CTATTCGCTACTTAGGACTAGATCTATTATTACTATAAGGCTATCTTTCCTATATATTAATAGATACCTTATTCGCCGATAACCTAGATATACGAAAATCCCGCTAAGGCTTCCTACTTATACTAGCAAATAGACTAATCGTATAGAAGGCTATAAAGTAGAAAACGGTAACTACCTTAAGTACTAAGGTAGAACTTTTAGCGGCCTTATACTACGGTAAAGAGGTTATATAGTAGAAACAATTCTTCGCCGCTATTAGATTCGTATTAGGAGAAGATCTTAGTATTAAATACGATAACTAAATAACTATACGGCTACTAACTTCTAAAGCCCCTAAGCTATCTACGAAACTTTATTACGTAGATATCTATTACTACTTCCTCTACCAAGAGATTATAGCAAAAAGGATTACTATTAAGTACCTACGGATAGGGATTATACCTACCGATAGCCTTATAAAAGGATTCACTTGTTAATAGTAGTAAAACTGCCTTTTATTACTTAATTTAATCAGGATTAGATTATGTAGTAGAGTTAAGCTAAAAGGAGACGTTTAAGAGTAAATTTAGATTATGATATTAGCCTAATAAGGTTAGCTTGCTAAGTAAGTACTATAATTAGTTAATGGTCTAGCTTCCCTCATAGACTCGTGTAGCTGAAAGGGTGTGTATAAAGTCTTAGCTATATAGATCTACGTATACACGGAAATGATACGGAGATTTGAGGATAACACGGCCGAGATAGGGGAGATTATACTCATTTCACGTATCTCTGGGATCTCTACATATACTGAGGTGGATTAGGCTATTGTACTTACTCTTCATATATTCAATTCCTCACATTCTTTGAGATCTCCATTTTCATTCAGAACAACCACACATATAAGGCCGCAATGCCGATCGCATTCATCAAAACCATAGTCGCAACGCTCCCTTTCGGCAACACAAGCTCGAATACTCCCTCCCTTCCTTCCAAGGAGTCGAGAACCCGCAGAATATAGCAGATACCACTTATCGGCGCGGTTTCGAGAGTCGTTCGCGATTCGAATCGATAAAGAAGAAAGGGTCTGTAGAATGAGGCATCGTGGACTTGGGAGAACGAGTCTTTTGAAGCGTAGATGTGTTTTTAAAGTGGAACGTCGCACTCTCGCACACGTCTTCCGCCTCAACCACAGTGCAAAAATCCTTGATCTATAGCTCGGGAATAGATCATTAGAATGTGACTGCACGCTTTTGACCACAACTTCGTGCTTATCCACTGTGAAAACAACATTGATATGGAGCTCAACGGCAGATCATCAGAGTCATACGTTGCGTGACTGCCCACAAATTTGGTTCCGAGCAAAGTGAAAGCAATATTGATACAGCTCATGTAAGGCTCATTAGAATGAAGCGTCGCGACCTTTTGCAGAGCTTTTTGCTCAATCACAGTGAGAGAGCCAGTGCGCGGGTGGCCATCGGAGTATCGAAATCTTCTCAATATCGTATCAAGACTGCTGGAACGATGAATAGAGGCTCAAACTCGCATCTTCCGCGCCTCAATAGTTCAAACTAACCGATGCCAACTCAAAGGCACTTCCGGGCTTCGAGAATCAGCCAGTCCGATGGCCATACATCCTTCCATGGCCATACATCCTTCCGAATCTCGCATTGAGACAGCTGGCGCGACGAATACAGCCAAAGTCTCGCATCTCTCAAGCAAGAGCGGCTGCTATCAACCGCTGACTACTCAGCCACGTCCCAGACCCCCAAACCGTGCCCATGCAGCCAGGATCTAGCTTCCCCGCGCTTCCATCTCACCCCCAGGCATCCAGAAACCCCCTCGATAACGTGATCTCCAGCCAATAGCAGTCTCGCCTTACAGTAGCCCCGGCACTAAACACCAGACTTGGCAAAATGTATCCACTTGAGCTTACTCATGCATGGTCTGTGCTAGCCAGCGATTGCCTACCTATACGGGACCCCCCTCCCTCCATCTTCTCTTTCTTTTCTTCAGTTCTTCGGAACATTTGGGTAAGCAATCCAAACTTCCAACTTCCAAAAATCATCTGCTAATTTCTTCACAGTTAATTTGAAACTCTACAGAGAAGATTAGCATGGCCCCTGCACTAAGGATGACACGCTCAATCAAAGAGAACTATAAATTTTTTCATCGATGACTCTCAACTTCGGTTGGGACATCGAAGAAGAACTCTTCTTTGCTTTTCTTTCATATCTTTCCTTTTCTTCTTGTGCTCTTATTCTTGCCTTGTGTGATGTGATTCGCCTTGTTGTTTGTTATTCAAGTCTCTCCCACTTGATGTGATTCAGATTTGACTTCATGATGTTGTTTGTCAAGTTGGTCCTTGCATCGTGAGATGGCTATAGATGTCTGTATGCCTTGCATAAAGTAACCTGCTGGGTCGTGTTTCACTCCTGTCTCTAGATATTGGACCGAGAGGAGAGGCCGAGCTTGTCTTGATAGATGTCTGTCATCATCTTTCTACTCAGCTCGCTCGCTGTGAGGTGCTTGTTGTTGTACTGATGCGATCCTCGTTATTGTTAGGCAAATTCTGATGTCGCGATAGCATTCGGTGCGTGTGTATGCTTGTGGGCATGTCTGCCTGTTGATGTAGCATTCATTAGGCTTTGTGTTACACTAATCTATAGACTGAAATGATCAAGTATAGCGCCTCACAGGGTTCGAATTTCTACCAGACGGCTCTCACAGCCCTCTCGTTCTCCTGGTACATGGGAGCAAAGAATCCAGGAAAGAGTCGGCACAGCAGAAAACGAGCATCACGACTGCTGAGTTGACGAACGCGAGCTTATGCAATTCCAAAGACTTGTAGTCGCCATTTAGGCTTGTTTCACAGACCTGCCTAGCCCACGGGAGACAGAGTTCCAATGTTGTCGCGACTTCAACTGCCTCAGAAAATGCGACGGTCGACAACAAGGACTGGAAAACATAGATAAAGTTATGAAACGCGTTCATCATGGGCAGAGAGACTTCTCTGATGAGCCGTGACTGATCTCACACCATGGCAGAGCTGGCTGACTTTTCATTCTTGGAGACACCTTTAACAGCCTCAGTGGTTACAGCATTGTCTAGACCACAATCGGGTGATCTGGAAGTAGCTGGAGAGCGAAAAGGCCTCAAAGACAAAAAGACTTCAATCAAAGTCTCAGCAAAGGTCAGTGAGCTTATCTCACGCCCACACCAGAGTTTTGCTAACGAGAACTCTTTAGGTCACTATCCTATTCTGCTTCCTCGAAGCAAAGACCGTCTCTCTATGATATACCGTCCTCTTCATTATCGTATCAAGTCATGTCGAAGTCAGTTCGCTCCAGCCTGACCCGCGCTGCCCACACTTGGTGAGCTTTCGAAGTTTGACTCATGTCGGTAACATCTAGCCCACTCGAAGGCGGATAGAGATCGGGAGGTGGACGGAGAGCACAATAGCGGAGGCTGATATTCACAAATGGCGTTGGGTAAAGGCAAGAGTTAAAGGGGAAGAGGGCCTCTGGGGACAGAAGAGCTTTTAGAGCATGACACACGACACAATAGTCTCCCTATCCCTGCGAAGATCCATTGAACATCTCAATAGGGGTACAAAGACAGGGTCTAGTGTAGCAAGATGGCATCATCTGCAAATTGTCATGTTGAATGCTGCGAAATTGGGACTTTGCAGACCAGAAAATGGCTGGAGGTTGGCGATGACTACAGCAAAAACACACTTCTGTCCGATGGTGAGCTTGATAATGGCCTAATACGGTGATAGCGAGGCATCGTTTGACTTTGTCGAAGGTCATTCCTTCCTCCCTCTTCGTAGTAACAAAAACCATTTATCATCTCCAAACCGACCTCTCTCCACCATGGTATCAAGCCATGCAAACTTCCTGCACAACCCCTCTCTTCAATGCAGATTAGCGGTCCCCACAATCATTCAGTGGTTGAGGCTTGGCCCAGAACGGCAGATAGACATCACTTTTTGTCTCAGCAATGAGTTCTTTGACACTTTCACAAGAGCCCTCTCCAAAAGAGCCAGTAGACGGACATCGAACAACAGAATGGTGGAGACTCAAACTCACGAAGAGCAGGGGAGAATAGCAAGGGCCACAGACGAATGGAGCTCCAGCGGGCTCAGGAAACTGTCGAGTGTGGCACAAAGCCTGGCAGTCTTTCTTGCCTTTCGTGAAACTAAGAATCTTTCATTGTAGGCCATCTCACATAAACCACGAAGACGATGCTGCTGGATCACACCAGGAAGTGGATCACCGAAGAATGGAAGTACATCGGCGATAATCAAAGAAGAAGTAGACTTCTGTCCTGTAAGACTTGGAAATACCACGGTATAAACACAAGCACTGCTGGGCGGAATGGGAACCCCAAACCTCATATCCCAGGGAGAGGGCGAAGAAGGGAGACAAGGTAGTGAGTTGAGACCTGTCTGCTCCATCGCAAAAACCATTAAGCTCGGCATTTTCTCATGAGAGATTGGCTGAAACCAGATTGAACAGGAATTTAAATTAACTTCATTTGGGACCTGATTTCCACTGTGAAAGGGGTAAACCTTCGAAAGCCGTAGTCAAGACCCGTGGTTTGGCAGAAGGTCTTTAACTTCAACAACAGCCTGTGAAGTCGTTTATGCTGCCCCGAGTTTTGACTGTGTTTTCCAATGTGATTGCTAATGATATTTGCTGACCAACATCCTTTGAACATCCCGCT
The DNA here is from genome assembly GCA_000738655.1 of Venturia pyrina ICMP 11032. NCBI lineage: Eukaryota > Fungi > Ascomycota > Dothideomycetes > Venturiales > Venturiaceae > Venturia > Venturia pyrina. The sequence continues at coordinate 546,256 of JEMP01000003.1, forward strand.
CTTTCCGAACAGACATTCAGGCAGAATATCAGAGGAACACAATCCATACCTTTCACCCTCATTACAATGGTAGGCTGTTGAGCTCAATGAAAACCGGCTCTCGAGCGGGCATGTGCACACCGCAACCGTCATAACAATAGCGCGGCGTGACCAAAGAGTGGCACAAGATATAACAGCACGGGCACTTGATCGTTCCGAGAAAAACATAACAGGCGGGTGCCAGATTGTCTCTCAGCAAACACTCTCAAGTGCCTACTTAAACCACATCATCCAGTCCTTCGCCTTCTTGACAACCACCACTTCGATTTCATTCATATAAACCACTTCACGCTTCGAAAACCGCTTTTATAAACATTCCATCTCTCTTCTCTATAACTTCGACTCCTCTTACAATCGACACCCTTGCTTCTCTTGATTCCTTCCTTAAATACCACTGCAAACAACCGACAAAATGTCTGCTTCAAACGGAAACACTTCTGCTGGCCCTTCCTCTGCTGGTAAGTCCCACCCTTAGGAGCCCTCATTCCTTTGACTCATATCCAAATCAGCTCTGCCTTCCCACCAGAACCTCCGCTTCTTGCATGGAGCTGAATTCAAGAACGGTTCCCCCATGAAATTTGAGGGCGAAGCCGAAATCCTGTGCGAGACTATCTTCCACGAGTCCGTCACCTTCATCACCGACAAAGTCCGCATATTCGGCGAAGCTTCATACTATGGCGCAAACGATACCTCTGTCCTCGCCGCTGTTCCATTTGACCACCTCACACCAGGCGATTACCGAGACTGGAACATGCGGTTGGTCTGCTCGAAGTTGACGCATTTCTCCAAAGCAGATGGGATTACCAAGTTTGCGACGGGTGAGAAGGTGGAATTCCATGGACCAGTGGTCTTCAAGGGCGCTGTCACGTTGGTGAAACCGGTGTTCAACGGCGATGTGCAGTTCGCTGCGCAGCCGGACATCAAGTTGTTGGTGAGGGAGCAAGAGTAACAAGAAAGCATCATCATTGGAGTTGGAGATGAAGCAAGACTCTTGTAAATTACAACATGCAGCGTTTTCCGCAAGTTTTCCAGCCTTCGGAGGATATCGATGGCGTTGGAAACATGGACAATGGGATGCTCGCTCCAAGATTGGCTAGATGAGCACTTCAAAATGGATGAATGACTAGTTGAAGTCTGCATATAGCCCCAACAGCTCAGCCGAGACATTGCGCAGACATCGCCTTCTCTGAAGCATCCAATGTGACCAATTTATCTCTCGCAGTTTTCTGATCCAAGCATTTGCAACTTTTGCAGCTACAGATAGGATGACTCTTTGACCACTAGATCTAGTAGAGAGACTGTTGACCTTGTTGTGCCACTTGCTGCTTTTCTCAACACCATGAATGTTGTAGAAAGAAGTAGAGATAACGTGGACAATGACTGAAACTTCCATGGCCTGTGGTCAGCTTCTCATGTCCTGCCTGATAGCTTTTTAGATGAAATTCCCTTCCGGATGAAGGAAGGATAACGTCAAATTCGGAGGAAGTCGAGCATATCATAGCAATGGTATTCCTCATCTTGACATTTCTAGCGATTGAAAATCTGTCCAGATCCGTTGATCCCCAAAAATGACTGAAGCTGTTGGAGAGCTCTCGTCAGTTGCTCGAATTTTGCCTCGAAATTTTGCAAATCCAATCTCCGGCCAGAACAGAGCGGTAAGGCCGTAGATTATCCCGCTTCTGCAGATTTGTGTAGACTGTCATAGCGCTCATACGGTGTAGGGAAAAGAAAGATGATGCCGTCCAAGATATCCAACGAACTCCCATCATGAAACATGAACGCTGCAAGATTAGGCATGCATCAATAAAATCATGACAAGCGAGAGCGGAGAGATACTCCGCCCTGCTCTTGCAATCTCCTGTGCCATCGAAAGACCTCGCCAGAGCTGTTGAATCTATCGATCCTGGAACCATATCCTCATGCCAGATCTTGTCCGGGACGTCCCACAGTCCTCCAGCGAGCAGCTGTGGCTCAAACTACAGGCCTGAGTGCCTGAAAGGGCTCACAGATCACGAGATCTATAGCCTCCCGGCCAATAGGAGTCTTCTCTTCAAGAGCAAAGCACGAGTGCCAGCTTGGCAGCCCCCAAACCCCATCCAGCTAGCCTATAGTCCTCGAGATCCACTTGAGCTTACTCATATGGGGCACAGACCATGCATCCGTCCCTACTTAACACGGTCAATTCTCCCTGACCTTCTCTTTTTCTTCTTCGTGCACCTGATCCCCCCCTCAGCTGCCTCCATCTGGGATAGAAAGATCATACAGCTTCTATCCCGGCTCAACTCCTGCATCGCACATCGTGGTGAGTTCGAGCCGCTTTGAGTCATTCCGCCGCATTGCACACTGCTGGGAAGACGCCACCAAAGCAGATACAAATTTTTGATTTCACCCGACCTTTGGTCAACTTTTTTTCATTGATAGTCTCATCTGCGGATGGGACATTGAAGAAGAAACTCTCTTTTTGATCTTAGCAACAGTCTCTTGTTATCTTGATGTTGTCGCTGCCGTGAAAGCTCTATGGGGCCTTGAAATTTCGGTCGCGTTTATGATTGTGGCGTAAGCTTTCGACGATCTGGGTGTCTCTTTGTGGGGAGTTGGAAGCGGCAAGACCTCTAGGAGCGAAGTACTGCAAGGTCATTCATCTCCATGACAGTCTTAGTCGAGTATTGAAGATAGCAAAGGATTGTATGCAAGCATTCCTCCAACCATGTTCATACACGTCGCAGTAGAGCGCGAATGTACGGCAGCACGCTTGTCATTCTACTATTCGGAGCTGCCCATCCATTGAAAGTCATTTACGCATTAAGAACTGTATTTCCCAGTAGGCACAGCCCATAGTATTCTGCCATCGATGGACCCAAGGTACAAACCCATTGCACGGCGCTTTTTCCATCGACTAATTCTGCCTAGAGAACAGCAAAGCGCACGAAACCTTCCTCCAGGCCCAAAAAGTAGACGAAATCGGCGTCGGTTCCACAAAGAACATAATGGCATGAGCAGATTTCGCAACTTGACTATCGGGGACGCTGCATGCAGGACCAAGACAAAGGCGATAGAATGTGACTATTCCATTATATGGAGGACCGTTGCGGTCGAATGAAGAGGGCGACAACGTTTGTCTCTCTTGTCGCAAGCATCAGAGGCTGTGGAAAAATCCTGGGATACTGGAAAGGCAAAGGCTGTCGCTTTTTGCGTTTTCCGTTCGCGTTCATAGCAATAGACATTCAACCATCATAAGCTCCCTGTCAGCCAATTGATCCCCAATTTTGACTATTTGAGCGACTGGCTGTATTCCCCGGCGCCTCTGCAAGTTACAACCATCGTGAGGCTCCATACACACGTTGGTGTTACGAGTAGAAATCTCAATTGCCGACTTCACAGTTGCTCTCCATACCAATGAAGAAGCCGGCCTCTGACAAGCAGATTTATGAATACAGTCGTCCAGAAAGCAAATCATAGGTCCACATAAAGGGACATTCATTCCGTGCTGAGGATGACCTGCAGTAATCAATGCTGATAATGGTGCACTGAAAGCCGCAAGGGGAGACTGTGATGTGATACTCTCCGCCTAGTGACTAGCAGTATCTGGCTGTGATGGCGCACCTGGGCTGTGAGCGGCATTCATCGTCTTCAAATATGCACACTGTTATGGCCGGTTACAGAAATCGAGATCGAGAAATTCGGGCTTACAAGGCGGACATTTTCTCGTGTTCGACTTTGTCCCCACAACATCCACAACAGGTCTTCTCTTCTCTACTTTTTGACACGACAGCTTTCAAGCACACTCCTCATTTTTAGTCTTCGACTTCTTCTCGGAACCATCACAGCTTCCCATCTCCTTCGATCTCCTCTCTATCCCGTATGAAACCACGACACAACATCTATAACCCTCACGAAAGATACGAATACCACGTTACTCCAGATGTCGGCCGTACTGGAGGTGGCAAGGACATTTCTGTTATGCGGAGGCCAAAACGCTCATTTGCGAAAGAGCAACGGCTAATGTTAAGCAGTTGTCCCTGTGAACTCCGACGCCAAAAACCCACTGGAATGCCGAAAGGATGTCACATTCACCAATCACAAGGCAGTCGTCCAAGTCATCAAGGATTTCGTCGTCGAAGGCGAATTGATAGTGGACGGCAGTGTCACCGTTCATGGCTACACTGAGTTCAAGAGAATTTCTCGTGCTCGCTTTCGATTGAAGCCCTCGACGGGCGCGAGGAATGTCAAAAAGAGCACTGCTCAAGGCACTCCAACAGGTAAGCCATGAACCTTGCTCCATTCTCGCAGTCTAATCACTGATCCAGTGAACACAGTGATCTTACAAAAGATAGTCGCCGATGGTGACTCGTACATCTATCGAGATGGTCTGACTTGTCTCAACAAGGACAAGAAAGTGATCATCAATGGGGACCTCGTGGTGGATGGCAATTTCATAGCGCATGGACCAGCACGATTCCAGGGAAAGCGGGCTTCTTTTGGTGGTGGATTTGATTACGAGGCAGACCCAATCATCGACGAGCAATGAATTGAAGATATCAGAAGATGTACACGAGGCTGAAGGAAGGGCAGAGAAATACATCCTTGGATTTGAGTCCACGGCGATTATACTTTGGAAGCGTAAATGGCAAGTTAGAGCGCAGCTCGTTTCGGCTTTGATCGAACCTTTGGCGGGCGTGAGGTGATCGATCTCTTCGTCGAAAATGTTTGAGAGTGATTCCCAAGTTCAGAAATTGGACTGTGAAACCTGTGATGGCTATGATGATAGCTCCTGGCATCTTTAATTCTTGCGCCATGGAAGGTTTTCGGGGTTCCACCAAGCCCTCAATCTATATGAGAGTAGCCAGAACAATTGACCAGCAGAAACTGGTATATCTGGCGTTAAAATGCATTCTGGTGGACCGTGGATGGCCGTGGCTAAGACATTGCCGACCGGAATTTTCGCAATTACAGAATCCATCCTTCCCCCACCACATCCGCACAATGACAAGATTATCGGAAAGATGTGGCCTTTCAACTCGCCGTAACCACGACCGCTACCGCTGGCAGATTGGCCAGCAGAAGTACGCGATTTCCCAGCAGAGAAGCAATCACCAGCAGAATGCTGCGATGCCATAGCAGATTCAGGAAAGGTGGGTGAGGTCTGCGCAAAGTTACCACTCAACCCACTTCGGTGATGGGGGCACAAACGCCGCACAAGACGACAAGTGGACGACCGAAAGATGGACATCGCGACACAGGAGAGCGGGGTGTCGAGAAATTTTGATGGAAACATAGTGAGAAGGAGGAGCGAAGGCGGCATGGCAGCAGGACAGATTCATCTGCTCGCTCGAATGAGACTAAGCAAATGTAGCATTGGGGCGAACCAGCAGCCACCCGCATCAACCTCCGCAAGCAGAAGGGCACCAATAACCTCGTAACCACCAGGGATATGTTGAAGTAGGAAGGACTTGGTTGGAATCCGCCCGAGAAGGAATAAGGAGCTCGCCCACTATTCGCCTCCAAGCCAGAGACTGAATAAACGGCAGGTTGATATCTGGCAACAGGCGAAGTATTTGTACGAACAGATGTACAAGTGCGGCATCCGCATATAAGGTGAGTTTATCTGGTGCCCTGCCTTGGAACCCTCCTTTCGATCGGACCAGCCATCTTGCCACGATTCTTCCATTGGCATCATTGCAGAACGGATGGTACCTCCTAGCGAAAGGCAGCTGCATCGAACACAACTTCAATCAGCTCTTCCACCACGTCGCCTGGCCTCACGTCCTCCCAAGCGGAACCCGAACACACGAGCGCACGAACAATTCCCTTTACAATCACAATCCATCTCTTACCAAGGCATGCAGACACCTCGACGTACTCAGGACGTGCGAGGTATCCACATTCTCGAGAGACGGAAGGGCACTGGTGAGCCTCCTTCACTCTTCGCGGCCCTGTTCACGAACACTCAGGCTGGCATTCCAACAGTAGTCCACCTCTTTTGCGGCCCATCAAGCATCCGTGGCATACCTCCGAAGACCAAAGACACAAAGCACAGACCAAGGTCAAGATAATGTCACAGCGACTCCATCCTTACCATTGGCGGATCTTTGACTTTCGTTTCTGTTTGGGTACGCTTTCAAATGAATCGCTACTGACTTGGCAATAGGATCAAAGACCCCTCACGCTTTCCAGAAAACTTGGGGCCGACAGGCGAAAATCGTCCTTCCTATCTCTCCTAGACGGCACTACGTAGATGTAGAGATATTGAAGTGGAACAGAAGCAACCAGGACCATTGACTGGGCACAAGACGCTTCTCCCATTCGTGTAGGCGCATCGTCGTCGGGGAAGCCTTCCAAGCATGAGATGTTCGCTAGAAATGGGATCCATGGACAGAGATGGTCATGATTTAGATATGGATGCAGAGAGGATGAGTATTGAGACAAGATGTGGGCGTGGGTGAATTAATACAGTCGTAGGTGAACGGGGTGTGGTTGAGGTCAACTTGCCGGACCTCGGAGATGAGACGGGACCTGTTTTTTCTTTTTCTTTTTCTTCTCAACCTCACTCTCACTGCAGCTTCGACCACTCTCTCACCTCCACCAAACTCCATCGAACGCAACTCCAGGTCCATCCATTGTCAATCATTCACTCATGGTATAGCAGCGTTGCCCATCTTCGTCTTCTTACGATGCCGCATCTTCGTCTTCTTACGATGCCGCATCGCCCCGTGTGGTGCAGCAGGATGGTCGCGTTTTCAGGGCCGCCGCCCGATGCCTCCCCAAGTGCATCCACGCATCTTCACCATCGAATCACAATCAAAAGTCCTCATAGGAAATGTTCAACATCAATAGATTCATATTTGCAATTATCTAACTTCAAAGCCAAAAACCCAACACCAATCTGATTCAGCAGTCGTGGATTCGACCCCTTCCACAGCCATCCAAACCACGTCGCCCTCTACCTTAAGCGCTCTTGCGCCAGACACTAAGGCAAGGTTAGAATCATTCGACCATGTTAACTCGAACTGAACGGTTTGGAAGTTTGAAGAGGCTCAGAAAGATGAACTTTCGCAATCACTGCGTCGAACCGTCGGCGAGTTTCACCCGGAGTTGAACTCCTGCAGATTCATCCGGAGACGAACCCCTGCAGATTCGTCCGGAGTTGAACTCCTGTAGAAGACGGACGACTTCGCTTGCTCTCGCTGAATTTTCTTCATCATCGCCAAGGAAACAGAAAAACTTGGGGGTTTGACTCACCTGATTCGCTTCGCCTACCACACCATCGCCGGTCTAGTTTACCTGCTGGTGAGAATCTCAGCACAGAACGAGCGAACATGAAAGAAGTACCAAATGGAATGTCAGAGTCTGATCAGAGTTGAAAACTACTTTTGTCATCACTGCTTCGTTGCGTTTCAAATCCTTGGGAGACTAATCCAAGGAAGTCACAATTCGAAGCTCATGGTGTAAAATGGTTTGTTTCCTCATTGGACTAATGACCTGGAACAAATTTGACGTACCTGTGGATGTGGTAGAACTGGCTGCTGAACATGCACAGGCAGCCTTGGATCTGTCTGGAGACGGTTAGCATTTTTCCTGAATCCTTGAGTAAAGAGCTTGGTTGTGAAGAGAGAAATGCATCAGGACCGTCTGTTCAACGTAAGGGGTTTCTTAATCATGGTCACGGCTTTCATGAAGCGCCCTCTCCTCCCTGAAGGCGCTCACAATTGCCAGAGCTTAGATTGGTTTAGATTCGTTTTGGGTTTTTGCACGTTGCCCAACCACAGAGGGCTGGATCGACGTGAAGAACGCACTGGGTGTAGTCGATCATCATTTGCAAGGGTTTATGAATGAAAAGAGGATGCAAACTTACTTCTTATGCAACCAACGCAATAAACATCTCAAGGCAAGCGTTGTCTGGAAGTAGTTAGCGTCTTTTCAGATCAACAATCAAGAGCTTGGGGGTGGAGCGAGATTTGCATCAGACGGGTTTGTTCTGTGGGCTCTCCATTTTTTTGAGATCATGGTCACGAATGAGCTAAGATTAGATCGAATGCACACTTCGGGGTTGTCGCGCTTTGCCCAACCACAGAGGGCTAGGTCAACGTGGAAAACACCGTCCATGTGGTAGAGTCATCATATGCAAGGAGTGTGGAGTGAAGGGGGGTGTGCGAAGTTTCCCTCAGAAAGGCTCTTGTGTGTAGTCATTGGCCTCGAAAAGCCTCGGAATCAAGTATATGAGCACGTTGAGTGCGTCCTAGACCTTCGACTGGGATTTGCATAGCGACGAGACTAATACCTCAGCAGGAAAAGCCGCCGCGCTCTCATCATTGGGAAGAGTGGTGTGAAGGATGGTATGAAGGATGGTATGAAAGAGGAGGGAAACTCATCCTGAGGCATGGTATATTTGATCAGCGCCGGCGGGGGTTCGAGAGTGGCGACAGTGTGCGTGCCGAAGTTGGTGAGTTCGGTAAGAGTGGGCCAAAAGTCGAGGGTTGATGAGCTTATGGTCGATGAACTCAATGTGGGTCGCTGAAGTTGAGCTGTATCGCCGAAGGCTATGAGTTGTGTGGGTTGGTGTAGATGGCATGCATTGAAGAGCTAGGGTCTTGCAGGTGGGTCGGTCGTGCTGCTTGCAAGAGTGACACGTCTGTAAGAATGTTTGTTGGTAAGCTGGACTGTCCACCAAAAGGCCAGCGCGAGAAAGTCAAACTTACAGGATTGATATGGCCAAGAATCGCGAACACAATCGGAGGTGCGACGACATTGCGCAAGACGGTGATGAGGCTCTCGCAACACGAGCTCAAGACTGTCGCTGGCTTCTGGTCGCTGTTTGTTTCGACGTTGTTGGTGTGAGGTTGTTTGACGTTGCGACCTAGTCCTAACCTAAGCGAAATTCTCATGGCCGATCAGCTTACAACCATTCATGTAACAGCAAGCCATTGACAGGGTCGATGTGATTGTTGCTACACGAGTGACTGCAAGTTGTTTGGCCTTGAAATCTCGATCAGGATAGGTCTGTTTCGCGAAGGTTCAAGTCTCTGTTGTGCGACGATGGAAGCGGCGCCAGTAATAACAGTCAGCACGGTGTAGAGGGAGTGGTACTTACAGTGCTTCTTGCAGTCCTCGGCTGCTATAGCTAGTGATGGAGGGGACGAAGCGGCTCTTCGATTTCATCTTTCACGTCGCTCAATGGCGGTGGCCTGCGGTGAGGGCGGCAGCCATCGCCGGAGAGGTCAGTCCATTAGCAGTGGCCCGTAGAGCTACTCGTGATGGATAGATGCGGATAGTTGTAGATGTAATTGGTGTGGGTGTAGGTGTAGGTGTGGGTGTGGGTGTAGGTATAGATGTAGGTGTAGGTGTAGGTATAGGTGTAGGTATAAGTGTAGGTATAGGTGTAGGTGTAGGTGTAGGTGATGGAGGTGAGTGCGAAAATTTCGATGTGAGTAAAAACAACAGCAACGCCGCCGCCGCCGACTGACCACCGCACTCGATTACTGAAGCAATCGGTCTTTGTATACAGCCTGGCTTGACCCAGCTGCATACAAAGGCTGTGCCTCAAGTCTTTCGATGAAGTTGTCGATCGCTGTTGGTGGGTTGTTGTTGGTGTAGAAGTGAGGGTGAAGCTCAGCCCATGGTGGAATATTTATAGGGGAAAATTCTGTGTGGCCAAAGCGCCTGTTAGATCAACGAATGGGCACCTGATGGCATGCTGGAGGGGCTTGGGGTCCCACAGCTATTGTATTTGGACTGCAGTGGCTAACCTTGTCTTCGAACTGCTGGATTTCTGGCGTACCGGCCAGGACTCGAAGATGCCCCGTTACGTTCTTGAGGCTCATTATTGACGGCAGTCTTCACAGTGAAAGGAAGCAAGCCAGCATACCAGATTCGTCATCTTAGTTAGGGATTTAGGCTCCCCGGAGTGAGCATGTCTCGTTCTTGAGGCTCGCTTCCTACATAGCACTGCAGCCCCCTTCATCACAAAATGAATCAAGCCAGTTGCCAGAGTTACGTTCTTGATTTCAGGAATTGGGCTACTAGCATCAGATTTGTCTCGTCCTCAAGATTGGCTACGAACGACAGGCTCGCAGCTCTGCGAGAGAGGTTCAAAGGCACACCTTGTCAGAGTCATTGAAATTACGGTTCTGGCTTCACGGTTGGCCCCTTTTCAACGATGCGCACATTCACAAGGACAATCGTGAGCGCGAAGCCCTTCATGCCCAGCGACTCAGCCTCGATAGTTGTGTTCAGAAATCTTGAGAGATCTCCTTTGGAGCTTGGAACAATGAGATCTCCTTGTTACGGATATGATCACGATTGGGACCTCAGCTTTACACTGACGGCAAAGAAATGAACAGATCCAGTATCAAATGCAGCAAAGAAGCCACTCTTTCATTTCATGCAAGCATTACTCTAGCTAATTACTAGCAAAGCTTGCTCGTCTTTCTCTCCCTTTCCCCCTCGAACAATGCGCGATACACCTCTAATCCACGCCCATATTCCTTAGTATCCCTTTCCCCTAATTTCCACCTTTGGCAAGGCTTGCGTGGTAATCGGCGAGTTCAAGGGTATCCCGACGGGGTCGCTGGACGGTGATGACGGGTTGTTTGATGAAGCAGTGGATGCAACAGCTAGGGAGGGCGATGAGGATGGATTCGAGGATGGATTTGAGAGACATTTTCGACGTTGAGGGGTGCGAGAGGGGTTTGAGAAGAGGTTGAGGGCGTTGGCTTTTTGGTGAGTTTGTGGTGTCGAGGAGGGACGGTTGATGTCGGTTTGGAGGTGTGGAGGGCGAGGAGAGGTTGTTTGCTATGCTAAGTTTGAGGGAGAGGAGAGTGCGCTGTTTGATGTTGTTTGCGTGTGGGCGAGTGGAGTTGGGGTTGGTGATGGTGTTGTGGTGGTTTGCGGGAGAAAGGAGTGGGAAATGGCAGAAGATGTGGACAACCCCAGATCGCAAAAGCCTCATTGCTACAGTCATCGTGGCGGACATAGATCATGGTCTCTATTTCAAGCTTATGAAGAAGGTACTCGGCATACTCAAGATTCTGGCATTTGGAGAAGGGAACTTTAAGGCTCTCGAGATCGTATGCATGAGTGCAGATCGACTGGCATTCTTTTTGAAGGTCAGAGGTTCTGTATACCTCTACTCACAGATTTAGTGGTACTGGATGGATTGCAGAAACATTCTGAAATCAGCTTGCTTCATGGCATGTTTACGCATCGTTCTCAACTACCCATGTCTACAGCAGTAATGTTTTCTTCTGAAGATGTCAGGGATGGATTCAAACTTTCTGGTGGCTAACATGATATCAATTACGACAGACGAGTTTGGAGATCTGGACCGCAGCAGCCAGCAAACATATGGGACGAGGAATTGGGTTAGACATCATAGTTGGGATTGATTCAGTATTGCGAACGAAGGGAACATGCTATTCTGACGATGTATGAATCATCTACATTATATGAAGCAAATTTGGTCTTGATCTCTGATCAATCGAACAATGTATTCACAAGTCCATCCTATCAAAAACTCTCAAGCCTTCAACCTCTCCTTCAAAGCCGCCTTAGCCTTCTCACAAAGCTCTTTCACGTCCATCCTCTCAATATAAAAATTCGACGCCACAATCTCCCTCTCCATCTTCCCAAAATCCCTCCCGACCTCTAGAATATTACCTTCATACAGATCGCCTTGACGTTTACTGTGTTCAACCAGCCACTGCGTCCTCACCTTTCTTTCAGAGCTATACGTCTGGAACGCCGCCTCTATCGTCCCGGGCGCTCCATCGACAGCAGGGTCCTCCAAAATCGAAGCCATAACAGCAGCATCCTCAATACAAAAGCCTGCTCCAGACCCATGGTGCGGAGATGTGGCGTGTGCCGCATCGCCAACGACACAGATTTTTCCTTTGGCAAAGGTATCGAGGGGATGTTCGAGATCGAAAATGCCCCAGATATCTAGATCCGACTGAATCAGGTCAAGGAGCTTCATGACGTTGGGGCCGAAGCCTTGGAAATCTTTTATGGCTTCGGAGCGCGTGGCTGGGAGGGTGGATTTTGTGTAGTCGGGCCAGTCAGTGGGGGTTGTTACGAAAGCGACGAGGTTAAATGTTGTGCCGTGGTTTACTGGGAAGGTCAGGAGGTGGCGGCCGGTTCCGACCTGAAGAAGACTTGTTAGCAGCTGGTTCGAGGTTGTTGAAAGAAAGTAGAAGATTAATTCCTACCCACATGACCGCATTCTTAGCTCTCTCCTCGCCAATAGTTTCGACCGCTTTGTCCATATCAATCAACCCACGATAAGCATATTTGTGCGTATACACATGATTCGCCATCGGACTCTCTGGTCCAACCATAATGCGTCTAACCTGACTCTTGATCCCATCACACCCAATAATCGCATCAGCCACCGCCTCCGTCCCATCCTGAAATTTCATAGTCAGTCTTGCCCCATCCCCTCCCTCCTCGATATCAACCAATCTCTTCCCAAAATGGGCAATTCCCTGCCCCTCGACAAGTTTAACCATCTCATCCAAAAACGCAGCACGATGCACCCCATTCAGACCCACCGAACTCTCAATCGTGAATTCCGCTTCCTGATGGCCCTTCTCATCCTTCATGCCATCCAGAAAATCGAACCACACATTCTTTTTGCTTTCCCATTGGTTATTTGTTACTACTTTTTCGAAAGCTGAGTAGACGCCTGGCTCACAGATTTTCATGGCTTGGATGGCATTGGCTGTGAAGGCTACGCCGGCGCCTATTTCACCGAAGTGCGCTGCGGCTTCGTAGATTGTTACTTTTATGTTGCGTTTGTGGAGAGCGACGCCAAGGGAGAGGCCTGCTATTCCGCCGCCGATGATGGCGTAAGAAGGTTTGGTTGAAGACATGATGAGAATTTGGTATTGAATTAATCAGATGTTTAGATAGGAACGGGCTTTGGTTCCGGTATCCCGATAGAATGAGATGGGAAGACAGGAGAGGCTATGTAAATGGAGAATATATATCTTGGCATGATGTTCTTAGTACTTGACTAAAACCAAGAATATGTTATCCGACACTGACGACATTCAGAGGTCAGGCTTCCGATTAAGTGCGGGGTTTTCTCGGGCTCACTGTCCAATGTCTTCAACTCCAAAGAGACGGAGACATGAAAGAAAGCGTATGAGGATGGTATCGGTGGCTTGTCCAAAGGGAGGTCGTCTTTGCAGATTGCAGAAGACAACAATATGCAGTCAGCTCTTTGCCTACAGTGAATGCGTGCCGAGCCATCCGGATGAAGAGCGAGCATGACATTTCATGGCCTTTTTCCCGGGTCAGAAGCGGTATCTGGCCGCGAAGAACATCGCAAAGTGTATTCGACGGAATGAAGAGCGTTGGACTGAAGATGGACTGGAACTGGTATTGAGGTTGTTACTGTGTAAGCATCTCCCGGGATAGGAAACCAAGCTTAACTTAATCAGGCAAGCCAAGCTTTTTTTGGATGCGCACAGCGCTCTGGTCGACTGCGACTTCACCGCGACCTCATTCTCTTCAACAAATCGCCGCGATCTTGTCGAGATGATATCAAACGGATAGACCGACGGCTGTACGAATGGCAAACTCTCCATGCCTCCATCTTTATATCTGCGTCCCCATCGGACATGAATATAGGGGCGTTGAGAGTTGACGATTCGTGCTGCAGTCTTTCTCCTACGGCGGCATCTTCTGGATCTGGGTTGCTCTGTTGCCTTATCGAGACTCTTATTATCCTACAGCCAGAGTGTAGCACGAACAGCAAACTCCCCATTTCATCTAAACTCCGCCCCCGAAATATGCGCTGCCTTCCTGGGCACATACTGCAACCCCCAACCCTACCGATTCCTCCATCAAACTACCTGAAAAGCCTTTCGTTAAGAGACAGATTGGACAGGTGAACGGCACAACGGACAGAAAGAAAGGGTGGGAGAGACAATGAGCACAGTGCTATAACGGGTGAGCTACTCTTATTCGTGTCTGGCAGTATCTTGGAGGCGACCGCTTGTAGATAGTAAGTCCTCGCTCGAGACAGGCAGTCGACTCCGGCACGCTCATGGACACGAGTGCATAGATGCTCGACCACTACCGTGTTGTGCTCAGAGCTTGTCTAGGCATCGTAAGCTGAATGAGGTGGTGGGACAAAGGAGTTCAGGCATGCGGAGCGATAGATCAAGTTATGGGCAGTCGGATTAAAGCGCTGCATAAGCAGGGAGGTTGAGTCACCAAGCTCAAGTCATTATCAGTCCCAGGTTCACACTCGATCTATCTCACGATGCGTCGTGGACTACATCCAAATGTATTTACCAGACTCTCAAGAGACAGCACTGCGGCATGGCTGATCAATAGCATCCAACTATGGAGCTATCTCTACGCTGCTTCGACGCCTTTATTATTCCTGAAATGTGGACAACGGTTCCTTGCATGACTTGCAGATAATGATTGGTGCTTATCGTAAAGTGGATTCGCGCGGAACATTTTGATTCCGCCGTGTTTGCTCCATTCCCAGTCCTCCAAACTTCTCACCCATCTTCAACCATCCAAAATCATTACCCAACTCCCTTTCGAGACCTATTGGCGTCTCTCCCGTCGACGTACATCTAACGTTACGCTCGACATCTAGTCCACAGGACCTGGACATCGTTTTGACACCTTTGAAGATCGACCGTCATGCTACCCGAATCGCTTGTCAGTAGCTACCGGAAGTACAAGTCCGATACTGACCATATCGGTAACTGGCTGGTGTCTACAGCGAAGTACTATGGGTATCCGGCTGATCTATTGACGGCCTCTGGCCCACCAACGGCCAAATCAACCCCTGCCTCTACTCGGTTAAAGGGCAAGGCACGAAAGGCTGCCAAGGCTGCGGCAACTCCAAGCAGTACCACTCCTCCTACCAGCACTCCACCGAAAAAGAAATACGTTCTTGCCATCAAGGACTTCATACCTCTGGCACAACACATTTCCAGCAAGGAAAAGGGTCTGATCGAAAAGAGCTCGGACTTCGCAGCGACGCTAGATCGTGCCATAAGCCTGAGAAAAAATCATTCCAAATTCCACGATGAGAACAGCCCACATGGATTGTTTCCTGCTGCCAACAAAACTCATGTGTACTTCATTGGCGTTTTGGAAGGCGTGCGCGAAACCCTTCAGCCAAGACTACGATACGAAGAGCGAGGACGACATACCCGTGACTACGGAGAAGCCAAAATGCCCAATAATCCTGTTGAGCTAAACAATATGTTTGCTCGTCTGAACGTTGAAGAACCATCAGAAGATTTCTTGAACGCGCCTACACCGTCGAGAGGAGCAGAAAGTATTTCTTCGCCTGACGTGGACGAGTACGAGGTTGAACAGAGCTTGGATATCTTTGAGGTTTTCTTGGCAAGACATGCTTTCATCACCGACATGAATCGCTTTCGCAGCTTTATCCGCGAGACCTGGAATCTCTACAAATCCGGTGCAACCACTCTCGAAGCTGCGGCAATCACGACCAACACCACGTTGGATCTTGCTCGTGGTCTCGATGAAGAGTACCAGAAGTATTGTCCCACCACTGCGGTCGATCTCATCAAGCAGTTCTTTGTCAGTCAATGTATCTTGCACGGCGAGGACCCAAATTTCCGTGAACGACCAAAAGACCCTGTGAACTTCCGCATGTACGATGTCGCAGACGCAAGTTTTCTCTCGGTACACATCCTCCTTGATGCCTACACTGCTGTCATGACACCTGGTACATTACCCACGTACAAACCTGGCTTCTATGGCACATATAACCCTTCCAGTGACCGAATCAAAAAGTCTGGTCGAGAAAAATGGCAAGAGGACCAGATCATTCTGCTGGAGATACTGTCTGACTTCTTTGTTATCAATCGCATGCCTCCCCTGCCTGCCGAAGATGAGATCACTCGGTCGTTGCGGCCATTCATGAGCACCAAAGTGATCACATTCTCTGTCTTGATGGCGACACAAGTCTTCCTCGACACTCATCATGTCCTTCGTGATCATATATCTAGAGGCTACGTAGACCTCGGTCAGACCCGCAGTTATATCGAGGCGTCGATCACATCCAATCTCAAATTTCACGAAAAGCTTCGCATCGTGAATTGGCCCAAGCAGAATGACATGGTTCTGAAGAACCTAGTCCAGCTTCAACACGACTTTGTCGTGGTCGATTTCCTCGCCGATGCTAGGCGCAAATACCGCGACCCGTTCCCACCGATTCCATTCAACCTCTTGAAACAGCACCCGCTGTTCTGCGGGACGCTGTCGTTCAGCTTCAGGGCTCAGTTTAGAGAGGCTGGTATCACCTTTGTCAATGCTTGGGGCTCGGTCATGTACACAGCACACCTCTACAATGCCGCGAGGAGAGAAAAGCTTCTCCGCGACGATAGATGGGGTGATATGGATCTTCTTGAGTTGCTACATGGTAGTGATAACTTCTTCATCGGTGCACCGCCCAAAGACGTCGACGCCTACTTCAAGCACTTTTGTCTGTCCATAGGAGTCTCAGCGACAAATTTCGCGGCAAATCGGAGAAGTACAAATGCGTCCAGAGTCGTAGCCTCGAGGGAAGGACCACGAGGCTTGAAACAGTACGAGACCGTATCACAGATCTTCAAAGATAGGTTCTGCATGGGCGGGAGTGGACGCCTCGACATGAAGACTTCGGACATCGAGCTCATCCTGAAAAAATGCGGCGATGATTACCTTGAGGAAATTACAATTGAAGCGCGCGCGGCTCACGCGCAAAATACGCCTGAAATGCTCATCGCCGACGCGCCCACGGCTGCTGACAAAAATTTACGCAAACAACAGACAATCATGCAACAATGGCAAAATACCCATACGCTCACACCCTTGCAACTCCTCTTCTCCCTCCGTTCAGCGTTACAAGACGAAGGCGCAGAAATGGTCTTCGATTATTTCCGCTTACACAGGATGTGCTGGCTTCTCCTACGGAACCTAAAAGAACAGCTCGACGAGGAGCTGAAAAGGATATTTGGAGCAGGATATCTCGAGACGGAATCTCAGCTTCCCTATGTCGTTGGATATATCTTCATGGCGGCTGTGAAGGAAGAAGCGGCTATTCCGGGATTTTTGAAGAAGAAACGTGTGAATTTTGTTTCAAATGAGTTGTTGAAGAAGGCGGCTGATGTGCTTGAAGGGATGTTGGCCAGTGGTGCTGGGGGAATTGTTCTGAAGTGTATGAAGGATTTTTTGGGTGTTGATGCAGAGATTCGGTATGAATAATCAGACTGGTTGGTCATCAGTACAGTCACTGTATTACCCGGCATCCAAAACTTGTATTATTATTTCAGTCGCACTGAGACAGGCCCAGAGAACCCGATCTCAAATGTAGGAGGGATTTTCTTGGTGTAGGTGCGGGGATTGTGTATGCCTGATCGCACGAAGACTATCTTAGTGTCTACTTGCTCGTAGAAACAGTGGCATGTTCGAGTTCACGATGGCTACCAATCATCCATTCTTGTTCAGATTCTGTCGCTTAACATTAATCGTGGCCCATGGATTCGCGAGTCATGCATCCCTATTTCGTTCGATCCATCTTCGTTCTTGCAAGTTTGCTGAAAACCAACTTTTGCTCGGTCCAGCCTCGACAAAATAGTAGTACGAATCGACCTTGGACAGAGTGACACGGCCAAATTAGCTCCAATCGTATCAGTAAAATCAAGCTTTTGACCAGCACAAGAACATCGTACTCCCTATAGACGTGACATATTTCAAAATTTGAGGTGAAAAGGGTGGCTCCAGCAACACATGCTAAAATGTCATGGTGTGAATGCAAGCTTGACCTACTTCTCTGCTTGGCCTCTGAAGGTTTACTACATCGTTCAAAGCATATCCATCATCCCCTCCAATTCTACACGCAATATGAGATCCTCAATTCTACAACTCGTGTTCTTCCTCTGCATTGCCCCAACCGCAGTAACAGCCGAAGACGAGTGTCCAGGCGGCATCATCGGATTGTGCTGTACTCTCATCGTCAAGACAGTGAGACCGCAATGGTACGGAGGCATTGGCTGTACGTGAATGAGCCTTTCCGCAAAATGCTTCTAACAAGCATTCAGGCGTATATCCAGACCCCAACGACTTCAAAGAAACC
Source organism: Venturia pyrina ICMP 11032 (assembly GCA_000738655.1). Classification (NCBI taxonomy): domain Eukaryota; kingdom Fungi; phylum Ascomycota; class Dothideomycetes; order Venturiales; family Venturiaceae; genus Venturia; species Venturia pyrina. The sequence continues at coordinate 564,407 of JEMP01000003.1, forward strand.
GATTGTGATCTTCTCGGGGGCGGGATAGCTGCTTGCTGCAAGACTTTCGACGGAGAGGAAGTTCCTTGGTCGAAGGGAACGGGCGCCAGGTGTACGGGGTTCTTTTAGTTGAAAATTTCAAGTTAAAGACGGGTGAAAGAATTGGATGAGCGTAGTGGGAGGAAATGTCGTTGAAATCGAGTACCGGAAATACAAACGACCGAAAGATTGCTTCTGTCGTCTGGGCATACCATATATAGCGTTGCCAAGATTAGTGCTCTTGACCAGAACGACTGGTGTAGGCATTGTCTGTCTCTCAAATTTCAAGTCAAAGGTTTCCCCAATCGGGGTATCGTGATAGGTTTCGAGCCTCTCTATGTGATAGGTTTCGAACCTCTCTATTGCCACCTTTTCCACTGATGGGTATGCTTCGTGATGCTTTTTGCATCTGCTCGAGTATGAAATCGAGGGCCAACAGGATTGAACCTGTATAGAGTGCGTACACTGATACCTATGCTCTTTTGAAGCCCTGGCCGGCTTGCTGCTGACCAGCTATGGTTGATATGTGAAGAAGACAGAGCGAGATTGGTATACATAGATGATGCAAATCAGATGGCAAGGTAAGAATGTTGGTGTGGATGTTGTGAGTTGTGTCTTGGAGCTGCACAGGCGAGAAATCCTGATATCGCGATGGATCCACTGCACGTCATAGAACTACGAGTAGCCCTAAGGCTCAGTAGAAATCCAACCTTGATATTCATGTCCTTCACCACCAACAATCTTTTCCTACACACACAAAATGCCTCCCAAAACTCCCTCCGCAGACTCCAAAGAAGCTCCTAAAATCGAACCTGTCCCTCTCTCCCCGCAGGAAGTCCAGAAACGCGAGAAACAACTCGCCGAGGCCGCCGAGTATGCCCAAAAAGCTCACCTAGCCCAAGCTGCTGCCGCAGGAGCCCAGCAAAGAGCAGATGAAGCAGATGATGACTCAATAAAAGAGAAGGCACTTGAGGAAGTGGAGAAGCATGAGAAGACTGCCAACGAGCACATTGAAAAGGCAAAGGTCATTGAATCTGGAGCTCTGCAAGGTGCATTTGCCGGCGCTGGAATCGGCGCTGCTACGGGGATGGGACTTGGTACGGCTGTTGGTACAGTTGTTGGAGGAGTAACTGCCATTCCTCTGACAGGACTTGGTGCGTTGGTCGGAGCGGGATCAGGCGCAATTCATGGGCCTTGGTTGAAACTGCCCAAGTTCAAAGATGAGAATGGTGATAAAGTCGGCGGGGAAAACAACAAGGACACGCGGGAAAAAGAGAAGGACATGAAGGAGTATGAGAAGGGCATGAAGCCTTTGAAGAATAGACTGGCCGGTGAGGTGAGTAATTATACTCCCTTCTGGCCTTGGTCTCCGCTGAAGGCTGTCATGAATAAGATTCCACCCTCTCCTCAGCCGAGCAAAAAGTCACCACCGAAGCCTGATGCGGCACAATCCGTTAAACCGGCACCGAGAAAGCAGCCACGCAAGCTCGAAATACGCAGCGACAAGAAGCAGGAAGTAGCCTCGTAGCATGCGTGTCCATGCCTTTAGTGCCCGTCGGCAGGACGGATCGCAGCAAAGACGAAAAGGTGGCAGATCAGTCCATGATTGATAGCGTGACACACGGCATGATGAGCAGCACTGCGAGCTCAGGCTTGTCAGCCGTGCCTAGACACTGCTGGAGACAGCGATTGCCATACTGACCCATGATTATATTGGCACAGTACAGCCTTTGTCTGCTCGCTGTGGCGATGGTAAGGACGATGCACCTCTTTGGCATATCTCTGCTAGTAGCATGGTGGCTTAATTGGCATCCCTTCTTAGGTTGCATTTGGCTCATGGAGTGGACCTTCACAGTACCTCACATGTGGACAGACTGAAGACAGTCACTATTGGACAGACTGAAGTCAATTCCTAGGATTGGACTTTGAGATCGAGTAAGTATCTGATTCAAGTCATCAAAACGTGTGTATGACACTTGAAGCTCATGTTGCCTCAGACTTGTGCACTTGTATCGCCGATATTCAATTCTCATCGATCTTTTTGAGTTTAGTTGGTAAACATACTGCCACTGATCTGTATAGAGCAGGACCATGTTCTGCCTTCACTTTTGGCCTGCGATTGCTCATATCGCCGTCCTCGTGGTCAAAGAACAAAAATTCGCAAATTTCGATCACGACAAATACGTAGTCTTGCCTCGCGACTGTCCATCGCGAACGTGCGCGCGACGCTCTCTAATTTTAGTTGAGAATCATGACAATTTGTGGAGGCTCATCACAATTCTCAGCTCAGAACTCATCGCGTTCCCCGCATCGCATTTGGAAGCCAGGCCATTCTTCTCGAAAAATGCTAGTTAAGGCTGTGGAGTGCATGTGACATGCCGAATTACTGCTTTGGACCGCGTGGCTGTTGCCAAGAAGAGCTTATTGAAGCCATCGCTCAGCTGCTTCAGCTCGTTCATGTAAGAACAACAATGACATGACACGACAAGAAATTCGTAGGTGGTACTTGAAGAGCTATATAGATAGCACTTGTCTGCCGCTATTGGGTTGTAAAGTTTTGCTCTTCTGCGACGACTTCCAAAAACGCGTGGAAAATCGAGAAATATTGTCATCTCCCTTCGACATTTGGCGTGAGTGAAGGCCAGCATTTCTTGCTGGAAGATGCACTTGGGTCCCACAACCTTGAATCCTTGGAGGGAAATTTGTCAACATATCAAAATGGCATCGCTACCGTCCTCATCTCTCCTCACACGCACCGCAACCTGCGGCGAAACCAACTCAGCGCGATGCAACCCAGCAGTATCCCGCCAAACCGTAATCATCGGCACCGTCCTCGGCAGCGTCGCCCTTCTGACCATTCTCCTCGCAATGTGGTATTGGAACTGTCTGTTGTCTAAGTCGAAAACGATATCAACGTGTCAGAAAATCCGATGAGGAGACACCTGTTAGTGCTGATGTCATGACACTGGGTGTCATTGAGGGTGCCTCCCATAAAGGACACAAGGGAGGTGGAGGCACGACGATGACTGCCTTAAGTGGGATTGGTGGTGGGCATGTGGGGAGTGGTTTTGGTTTTGGTGGCGCAGGAGGAGGAGGGGGAGGAAGTTCGCTTGATTGTGCGGTTATGTGATGCTGGTGAAGTGGTCTGGGATTGAGTGGAGTTTTGCTTGCGACGGTGGGCTTCTGGATTCTTGCTCTGCGCCTTGCGGAACCAAATTCAGTATCATTCATTTTGTGGTCTTCATATTACCTGATTTCTTGCCGGAAGTTCGGAAAAAGATACAAAGCTCAAAAACGGTTCGTAAATATTGAATAGGATCATGTATACGATTTGATGTTGCCGGCCGTTTTTGAAGCTTTGTTTCTTTTTCAAAACTGCCTCCGACTGTAAGGATGGGGTAGTATGAGGAAGCGATCCATCGGTGTTAACTACTCAAGTCTTGTATCTGGTTTCGGAGAGGCTCGTGAGATCGGGGTTTGGAATGACGAGTACGGATCTTTCAGATTGGGGAAATCATCGCAAGGTGGATTTTGGAAGGGAAGCTTTATATGCAGAACTTGAAGGTTCTCAATTTGATATGACGAGGAAATGGTAGACTGGCGTTTGACATCATGTGAAATATTCACGAAATACTTGCAAGCTCCGATTTTTCAGGTTACTTGAACAGGTATATTGGTCTTCAGTCCATTCAGGTGTCCTGGGACCAGAAAGTGTAACTACATCTTCGGACGTTCACATCGTTATGTCGAGAAGGAAGGATTAGTATCAGATCAGTTTCTGGAGGCGTTTAGGAGCGAATCTGCCAAAACGTTTGACGTTGTGGAGTCATGGGTAAAAGTGTGCGTACGTTGAGATTTCAAATTTTGTCGACAGGTGGAGATTGGGTAAATTCTACAGTGTTGGTCATATTGATTTCATCTGCGAGACTGCTGAGATTGTATCTCGTTCTTACCACCATGTCCAAAAAGAATGTCCCTATATTCAAAACTTTTCTATTCTTGCCCTTATCTATTCTGTATCTGCCGATATATACAATCCACCAACCTCTCGGCTCCCGTTCTCAAGGCCACGTCTCAAGTTGCTTCCAGTCATTGCTTTCCGGCTGGTATGTATAAATGATTCTATGTGCCTTCTCTGGATCACTGATGTCGCATTGCTCGACGCTTTCTGGTTTTATTATGACGACACGGAAGTTTTTACGAGCGACTTCATCGTGAAGATCTTCGACTTTGCTACCGAGTTTCAGAGAGGTGTCGTAGGGGGCGTCTTTTGGTTTTCCAGGTGGTGGGTTTTTCCAAGATCCTGTGAAGATGTTAGTTACGAGATTCATTCTTGGAGGCTCGTGGGATCATGTGGGATATGTGATAGAGGAGGGGAACACAAACCTCTCATGCCTGGAGAACAATTTCCAAAATGCCCATCCATTTCCCTCAACCAACTCCACTCCCCCTCCTTCCCTTCTCCCTCCTGCACAACCTTCATCCGACTCCCAACCTCAGACTTCACAGTCCGAACACCACTGCTACTCTCATCTTTCTCGATATCTTGTCCAACAACAAAAGCCTCCCCCTTAATCCTCCACTGCGTCATGACCCCCTCCTCTTTGACCCACCAAACCGCCTCTACAGGTCCACCGCCACCGCTTCCCTGAACGAGGGACTCACGATCCGCATGCCCTGCCGAGGAGGCGAATAATTGACCCACTTTCTCCATCCTCACATCGGTCGTAAATGTAGGCATCTCACTCTCATACACCTTGGGATTCTTAGGAGCATCATTGTGTTTGTTCTCAGGAAGTTCAGTCCACATGCCCCTATAAATGCAATAGCGGGCGCGGGGCAGATAGGGTGTCGGACTGTCTTTTGGAGCGGGTGTGAGAGTGGAGAGGACGAACTCAGGAGAGGACATTTTGTTGATGTGCTCGAGAAATGGTTTCTTCCATGGCGCTGGGGTGGAGGAGTGTTGGGTTGTTGTTGACATTGTGCGGGATAGGGACGTGAGACGGCGGAGGGTTCTGGACGCTATGGTTGCGGTGTTGGATCTCAATTGCTGCTTGGGGTCGAGTTGGTGGGTTGTACAGATTGTGAAAGTGGGATGTGGTGAGGTTGTAGCTTTGAAGCCTATGGTGGGAGTATGGTCGTCATTGACTTTGTTGATGTCATTTCCATCGCGATCTGACATGGACTTTTGAAAATGGCATCCTTCATGTTGGATGAATGGATTCTACGGTTGGTATTTGCCGTTGTAAGACAAGATGGATGAACTGCGCGATTCTCGGAAGTCAGGATCGATCGAATCTTCCAAACAGCTTGAGCTCCAGACTCCAAGAAGCTTCGAATCTCTCTCACTCCCAGCCAGCCAATCACCACAGCTAAAGAAATCACGACTCAATCTCAACGTCCTAATGCAAACCACCAAGTCATGAAGACGAGGATCTAACTGAATCTACCGAAAGCCTCACTCCAGCCTCATTCCCACCTCGACGAATTCCACCGAGCCCCCAAAAAGCCCAAAAAGTGGAACTCACAGCCTAGCACGCATTCAATTCTCGTACAACCAGAATCCACATCTTCTGCTCTGTCCCGTCTGTGATGCGAGCTGGGCGGCACGGAACGATGAGACTGCATCACGAGGTCCTTTTCCTTCAACGCCGTTGCTGCGCTAAGCTTGTGCGTGGCTGCTGGCTGCATGAATTGGCTGGCAGCCTCGACGTGGACGGAATGATACCCCTCCATCCCATTGTATCGGGTTCATGCACCACACAACAGACGGGAGTTTTCGACCAGAGTCCGATGGAGGACGGGTGAGAGGATTGCAAGGTTGTCGTGGTCCAGAAATGAATGATGCTGTTGTGCTCGTTCTTTGCTTTTCTCGAGGGGTTTCCGGAAGGATCTGGTAGTTCTGGAAGAAAGCTGAGGCTGGACGCGAGATAGTTCTACGAATTACGAAGGATTTCGATCTCAAGCTCCATCCATGCAATTCAACAATACCAGGATGTCTTTCTCAGCATTCGCCATCTCCATTTTTATGATTGGCCCACTCCATCTTCGTTCCAAGAGATTCCCTGTGCGGAACGACCCTATGCGAGGCCATCTCTATCAAGCTGTTCATGATGCGAACTTGTACGTCTATGTTGGAATCTCTGCATGGGGAAGGGGTTGCGAGACAGTTGTGTTGCCCGTTGTTGCATGCTGCTTTTTAGAACACAGGCCTTGGAAATGGGGCATCTCTTGGTTACATGCAAAGAGACGGTGAGGGCAGACGGTAAGAATTCCGATGTAACGACCTCTCAGCGTGCGGAAGTTTTCCCAACTGTGTGGTCCTAATCTCTGCGAATTGTGCAGCGATCCTAAACTCGTACTTTACGTGGTCATCTTGGGAGATCAGAGACGAGAACGAGCTTGTGGATTATGTAGGACGTAGAGCACATGTTCGATACTAGAACATTGTTGTGTCTGTCGACAGAAAGATGCGATTGTGAGGCTCGAAAATGAAGCTCGTGGTGACAGAAACGGGCCGCGGAAATGCGGACAGGCCCATTCGTAAAACGTGGAAGCTTCGACCCCAGATCCTGGTTATGGAGTCGATTGATCCACCAAGATGACAATTGAAGCAAAGCAGGATGTGACTGACTTGTTAAGGGACCAGTATCCCGATTCCCGCCGTCAATATTCTTACTACTGTACATGTACCGGACCCTTCTCTCCCTCGCCTTGCTGCCCGTTCCCCGTTATACACAGTACTGCCGTGATTCACGACTCAGACAGCCGCGGATCAACTAACGACAGGAAGAGAGGATCTTCACCACTGGCTGCCTTGTTATCCGAATATCGAGCTCTATACTCTGCGAATCGAAGCATCCTCCTCGGAGAAGCTCTCTCCAGTTTCCCCTGGGAGCAATCCCGTCTGCGCGGTGGGATTAATCCCGTTTGCGCACTTGACTGCGGGATCATGTCTGATGGCAGCCATACCTTCCAGCTCAATCGCATCGATTTCAATACACCAGGACCCAGACAGAATCCATCATCCAACAACATGTCCGAAGCTCTAAAATGCTTTACCTTTCTGGCGGAGAGTGCACCGGCGTGGATCAGGAGTCTGGAAGAGCTTGAAGACAAGGTCAAACAACGACAAGCCGAAGTGGAGAAGATGGGACGAACACCATCTCAAACATTGAGGAAACGATCAGGATCAAACGAGTCCCTCCGTCCAAGTCGAGACGATACTGGGAACTCCTCTTCGGTGGGAGAGCCACGAATGCCCACATTCTCTCCATACGCCGTGACAAGCACTCCAATACTCGACCGAGCCCCCTCAAATGCCTCCAAACGCAAACGAATTGCCTCCTCGATAGCGTCTATAACATCAGCCACTCAAAAATGCTACCGAATCCGCAACCCAATAATAGTCTACTACGATAGCGAAGTCCAAAAAGGCTTCGAACACCTCGTCCACAGCATCGGCAGCGGCAGGAATCACATCCGCAAAGCCCGTCTAGCAATGAGAATGGAAACCTTGACAAACGTTAGCGCAAGCGCAAGAGCGGATCAGGCTATCGGGACAAGAATCCTCCCGTCATCGTCGGCCTCAGTGTCAAGAACGACGACGGCTAGGGATAACACACCAAGCGGGTACGAGTTACTCCTTGCGCAGGGCCTGCGTAGTACACGCGGTCTTGAAACGCTCCGTCCTAGTCTGGCTTCTTTTGCTGATGGACTTGGTAGTACTTCCGCTTCGACGCCCGATTCGTGTACACTGGCCGACCAAGCCCTGGATAAAGCGCAGGCGTTTTGTGAAACGGGTGCTTATCACTTTTTGAGAGAGGGAGAGTGCGCTGAGGAGGTTGTGGGCACGAGGAGACTGTTTGAGGAATTGGTGGAAAGTGCGGGGAAAGAGGTGGAGAGGTTGACGGTGCTGGAACGAGCTAGGCAGAACCAGAGGGAGAAGGAGAGAGTGGTTGAGTTGGAAAGGCAGGAGTTGGTGAGGAAGGAGGTTGCGAGTAATCCAGCGTTGATAGGGCATGAGACCTTTAATGCTACTATTGAGGCGGACGATCAGAGTGACGATGAGGATGAGGATTATGCTGCGCTTATGCCGCCGTATCGGAGTACGGCGAGGACTTGAGGGTAGTGTGCGTTCATAAAATTGTCTTGTTGTGTTTACGCGTTTGAGCGAGTGGTTTGGGATGGCGTTCTAATCTGCGAAGCTTTGAGAGGCTCTTCTCGCTAGCCATGGTGTTTGGTTCGTCTTTGCATTCACCCCAAGGAACTGGTCGGGATGGCTGGTCTTGATATTTCGGTGTTCCACTGGTTTCGGTAAAATGTCGATGGATACGGTCGTTCATGCCAGAAGTTTGCCACGGTAGTTGAAATGATATCCTCTTTCTTTGTGGGACGCTGTCCATCTGCCATATGTGAGGGAGAATCTTTTCGGTGTTGTCGTCTTTGAGGTTATGGGCCGGAAGATTCTAATCATAACTCGCCGCCGCAACAGCTCAAGTTCCACGAAAATGGTTATAGGATTCCGTCTCTTTAGCCGATGGAAGTTTGGTACGCTTCCAGGAGAGGGGGCCGTGACGGGAACGCTGCCATCGATCTCATAGTCCAAAGTGAACCAGGATGGAGGCCAAACACTTCGAGGCTGCGTCTGGAGTTGTATGAACTCTTGAAGTTTCTCGTGCAGAAGCCGGCGTAGAGGGGGTCTTGGCTGACAATTCCTTGCCCATTGAGGCACAGCTACTAGGATTCACATCTGCCACACAAGATCGATGTTGATAAGTATCTGGGGCCTTGGAGAGACAGTTCCGCCAGGTATTTATCGGCTTCGATCTCAAGTTAGCAGAGGTCAAGTACCGAGTTGGTATCGTGATACCCGGGGGAAGTTGATTTGATGTAGCCACCGCGTTCTCTCCATGCCGACTCCTGTATGAACACTTTTGCCGGAGGTGTCGGAAGCCTTGGACCAGAACTACTTGGGAAGATGGGATACCAGGGGATTACGTGGACGTGAAGACTTCGCCACAGCTTGAGCATGGGAATCTGCCTATGTGATAGACTCAAACGATGGCCGTCGAGTTCAAAGATATACGGCCTGGATGTTGCTTGATGCTTCCAAGCTCACCGGCCATTGTTTGAGTCACCCTGGTTTGGAGCGATATTCGAGCAACAGGGACTGAGCTGGAGCTCATGAGACTGAGGAAGTTCAGAAGCACAAATCAGTTCTCAACCTCGGTCAAGGACGGATGCGGATAGAAATGGCCATTACGATTTGGATTTGTGTAAGGTCTCTCGGCCAATGCTATCTTGGACATCCATTCTGCACAGAATTACTGTCCTCTCGGACAATCACATCGAAGATCAGGGACTTGGTCAAAGACGCTCCAACAAAGTACCATTGCTGTGGTCGTGGTGATGGCTCCCCTACTCTCGTTGTTGCAGACCTTCATACCTGATAGCTACCTATACAATCAAAACGAAAGCCAGTCTCTCGTATCGATCAACGCTTGCTCAACAGTAGAACGGAGTGGTCGCGAGGAAGCTTCCATCTCCCCACTTAACAATACGGCATCCTTCGATCCGCTCAGCTCCCCGGCGACGATGACTTTCCAGAGCTTCAAAGTATATGATCCCAGATCATCACCACCATCTACACCAAGGCCAGCTCACCTATGCTGTGAGCCTCGTTTACTTTCCTTGAGGCACTGAAAAGGTCAAGCAATCATGTTGGGTTCAGACGAAGCTGTGAGCACAGGAAGATGATGCCAGTATCTGTGAGGAAGTTGGTGATCACCTGCATGGTGGTTCTTTTTCAAAGGGGGATGAGATCCTTGGCACGCGTGCCTTCCTGCCCTGAGTTGCTGTCACCAAAATGGCCTGTTTCGGATGTCGAATTCTCAACCACCTGCATCCCCCGTGACCTTCCCACCACCTTCTCACCACCATCGACCTCAGGCTTTCTTTGACGTTGACTGTTCCTCAGCCGCCCTGGTCTCGTCAAGCTTCATCAAGCTGGAAGCATACCACACGCGACACCCCTTTCACGCACCGCTCCCCCTTCCAAAGCGTTGTACAAGGTAAGCTGATCCAGATCTATCCGCACAATTGATCAAAATTGCTGATGGCCACCTCCTCAGCTTCAAATTGTACACACGCTCTCAACATGGCCAGACGTCCTTCAAAGCGTCCTCGAAACTTCTTGCGCGGCCTCGACATGAGCGCCATCATTGACGTCTCAGACGATGAGGCCAATGATGGCGAGACTGACCAGCCCACGCCGCCAGCAACCACTCGACCTAGTCGCACCACTCGCCAGCGCGTCAATGGAGAAGCGCCTGCACTCTATAGCGCGAAGTACCATCCCATGGATGATGTGATGAGACCGGCTGCTGCCAAACGCTACCACAGCGAAGCTTTTGAGTGCGACGAAGACACTGACGACCCTGAAGAGTGCATGACCGATGTAGGACCTATTGGCGAAGACGACCAGGACAACTTCCAGCCAGCTCTCAGGAAGTGGTCCACTGGGATCCGCCACTCAGGAAGACTGGATGCTCCCTCTCGTAAGCCAGTTGACTACAACATGAAGCGGCACCCACAGGATGCTCAACTTCGTCTGCTTGAGAAGTCTAGTCCCAAAAAGCGCTTTGAAGATGCCAGCTTCACGTCCACTGTTCACCAGCCAGAGCTGCTTGAAAGTGATGGTGAGAGTAATGACGAGGAAGAAAAGGACGAGGATGGTGAGCCACCCTCAGTAGGCGAGGCACCAGTTCACACCAATCGTGTCGCATACTCAGTCCAGCATTCGAGTGGACGACGCTCCTTTGGGCTTGTCATCGATGACAGGGATGATGAGAGCAGTTTGAGCGACGACGAAGATGCCGATAATGAAAATACTCCACCAACAGCTCGCTTGACGGATGTGGAAAGCGACGCTGTTCATGACAATATCAACGCCACCAATCATTTTGATCATCATCAGATGCTCAACATGGAGGATACTCCACCACCAGCGAATATGATGATTGTCGAGACCGCGTTCGAAGACGATGCTCCTTCCAGCAAGGCTGACGACGCCAGGCCCTCGTCCCAAAACCTGATGATTGAGAAGAGGGACAGTCTACGTCCACCGTCGACTCGCATGGTGAAGGCTGAGACCGACACTGAGGATGATGAGACATCCAGCAAAGTTGCTTGTTCTAGTCCTACCACCCAAAATAAGATGGAAAACGGCGAGAACGCCCCACTAGCTACTCGCAATGCGGACGCTGAGGCCGACACTGAGGATGATGAGCCGAACAGCAAGGCTGATAACGAGATCATCACTACTCAAAGCCAAATGATAGGGAAGGAGATGCCCCCACCAGCTACTCGCATTGCGGACGCCGAGATCGATGAGACCGGCAGCTTCAGCAAAGCTGATAGTGTATGCGCCTCCACCCAGTCAGCCAGCCGTTCTATGGCCGACGAGGTAAAGATGAATTTGCCAGCTCCGAGGTCAAATCCAGATGCCAATTCTAATCAAACGGATGACAATCAAACAGACGGCTTAGCTGATCTGGAATCATCAGCTTTGGAGTCATTTCTAGATTCCTTCGTCTCCGCCGCTCAAAATGATGGTAATCAGATGGTCGATACAGCTGAAGAGGCTGTACAGGCTTCAGGCTCGCTCGCAGACATCAACGCAACCCACTCTGCCAACAGAGACACTAGCAGTAAGGATGGAGCACGGTTGCTAGACTCACCATTACCAGCAGCAGAATGTCCCGGTAGCTCTTCCTCAAAGGTAGACGACGACATCCTCAGCGCACTGCTCAATGTCACCGACAAAGTCCTCACCAGCACTCCGCACGAGAAGGTCACTAATTTCATTGGGATGAATTGTACACAAGCTCAGTCAGTCCGAGTCTCGGCATTGAGGTATGTAACCCCTTCAGAAATGACCTACCCAAAAAGATGAATACTGACTTAAACCAAAAGACTTCCTCTCCCAACAGTAGAAGAAGAGGCTCTATTCGCACAGCCTGCGGCTCCACAATTGGCGCGATCTCACTTGTCTCAAGTCGAATGGCCCGCCTCGTCACCGAACCTAATGGCAAGAACTGTTCCGACAACGATCCCTGCCGCGGGGACCGCCTCGACACCCTTCTCATTCGCAAGGAGCGCTTCGACACCTCATCCATCGGCAAGGGCTGTTCATACACCCGGACCGTCTGTAACGGCAGGCACGGCGCTTAGCCCGTTCACAAGGACTGCATCTACGCCAAACCCATTCGCGAGGGCTGCTTCTACACCCAGCCCATTTGTGACAGCTAGGACGCCGCTTAGTCCATTCGTAAGGACTGCCTCGACACCAAATCCATTCGCAAGAACTGCTTCGACACCAAGCCCATTCGCGACTGCCTCCACACCTAGCCCATTTGTCTTGGGCACAGCACAAGTGAACCAGTCTCCAGTGTCAGGACAAGCGAATGCTTCGAGGGGGCAAATTCGAGGACTCTTCACCCCATCGCACAGTTCCTTGGCAAGGGGCAGATCAGAGAATGGCTTGACTTTCAGCGGTGGCACGAGACCAGCTGCGGCACCTTTAGACACTGGTCCGGCTACTAACAATGAATCTACAATCGTGGAGGATTCATCCTCTGGCGCAAATGCGTATGTAATTTAGTTCCCTAGATCGGTCATAGTAAATTACGGGCAATTTCCGTAACAGATTGCCCGCAGTTAATTGTAATCGATCTGAACATCTTATTCTCATGCTAATGATATCGGATCTAGTCCATCGCGGGGATTTACACCTGCCGTCCAACCGTTTCCAATCCCAGGTTTTCTCATCAACACACACCCTCCTCGTCTCGTGTTCGGAGCTCCTTCGCGTCCTGTTCTAGCCATAACGCCCGAGACCGAGGACACAGATGATGCTACAGAAGACGAGGAGGAGGAGGAGGAGGAGGAGGAGGAGGAGGAAGAGGGCTCAGAAGACTCAGAAGACTCGGAAGACTCAGAAGACTCAGACGACGCATATCCGCGTTATCCTCTCTCCGAGTTGGAGCGAGACAGGATCCGTCGTTCTCGTCGAAAATCTCCATCTTCAAGGTCAAGTTCGATCAGATCCACCAACTATCCTCATGGAAATCCGGATCTTGAGCCTGAACTTCCATCGATCCCAGAAGTGAGCAGCCGTGCTTCTGCACCCGCACCTCTACTCAATCCTCTCGGCCTTGCCACGACGACTGAACCTGATGGAATAGAGCGTTTCTTACCTCCAGGCTTCGACCGCTATGGTTCTGGCGCAGGTGTGTTTCCTGCTCCTCCACTCCCCCCACGCATGCCAAATCCGTCCTCTTCCTCGGCAAGACAGCCACTATCTTCGCCAATTGCGGAGATTCCAAGAGGAGCAAGAGGCATCTCAAGGCCTCGAGGGGCACCTCCGCCGCGTCGCGTCGCTGGAAGCGAACCTATTTTCGTGCTTCCAGATGCGCCATTCTCTTCCAATGGCCGTCATCTGGACGGAGAGGATTACGAATCGCCTGAGGAAGGTGAGGAGTGGGACAAGGAGAACTGGGAGAACTAGGCGATTTTGTGTAAGATTATGATGATTTGTACGAATATAGAGAGAATCGCTGCGTTTTCAATGAGATGTAGTTGTATGAAGTAGCGAGACTTTATGAATACTATTAAGCCACATCATTTGTGGTATGGAGATGATTTCTTGCGTTATGCTTATGATATGGTGATGAACATAGTAATGTTGCAGTACAAGTGATTACCGAGGGAAATAAAAGATGTTGTTTTCAAGCGAATAAGATGCTTGGGGTTCAGCAGACGGCTGAGGTGGAGGTAGAGTAAGAGTTTGAGTTGTGTGGTTGAAGAAGTCAGCCGCAATGGATGCGAAGGCGGGAGAACAGACGGGATGGACCGGAACTCCGGTTGAACCATATCTGGACTAGCTCAGAATTTGGTCGGCGACCTCTCTGTCAGCGCCAAGTTCTTCAGCTGCACGCCCAAACATGCAGCCATGCATCGAATACGAGTACGAGGTCGCCGATTACTTGTGCTTCAACACCTTGTTTGGTCCTAACGTGTGCTTTTGTGGGAGTCGGGCACCGTCGCCAATGTTCCATTGCCCGAGATAACATGTCATTCTTCATCAGCTTCCACTCCTCCAGGGCTGGCTGTGTGACTGCTGGCTACACAAAAGGCAGACTTCCCCGACATATTCTCAAGCAGATCCAGACCCCAGAGGTGCCGAATCCCCTGTACGAATTTCCTTCGTTGTTGTCTTGCTCTTCACAGCACGCTCTTTTTCTCTCTGACGATATTTCCATCATCTGCAGCGTCGAATATGTCCGAACTGTTGGGTCCGGAGCTGAGCAATGATGTCGAGAAAGCTGGTGGTGACTACGCTCATCTTACCAATACCACTGTGCGCAGTTTTGGATGGCAAAATGTGACTGTGAGCGTTCAAGATCGAGAGAGCAAGCTGCCCAAAACAATTGTGTCGAATGTCAGTGGTGTTGTCCAAGCCGGTAAGTATTTCTACGCAGCAAAAGCATTTGCTGACCCAACCAGGCGAGCTACTGGCAATCATGGGTCCATCGGGCTGTGGAAAGACCACTCTTCTCAATGTCCTCGCCCACAGGATAGCCCAGAAATCAGCAGATGTGTCCCAATCTATGTACATCAATGGAAGCAAGCCCTCTGTCAAGACCTTCCAGAAGATGAGTGTTTTCGTTGAACAGGAAGATGCTCTTATGGGAGCTCTCACGGTTCAGGAGACCCTGGATTTTGCCGCCAAATTATCACTACCCAGGTAAGACCGATGTCGTATGCTTTGCAGACATTGGGCTCATGACCAGTACAGCTCTATCAGCAAAACGGAACGACTGAACAAGATTGATGCTCTTCTGACAGCTTTTGGCCTCACCAACCAGTCCAATACTCTCATCGGTACGCCAATTCGGAAAGGTATCAGCGGAGGGCAAAAAAGAAGAGTCAGCGTTGCTTCTCAACTCATCACCAGTCCAAAGATTTTGTTCATGGATGAGCCAACGAGCGGTCTCGATTCAGCGGCCGCCTATGAAGTCATCTCTTTCGTGAAGCAAATCGCAAAAAAGCACAACGTACGTTCACGCCCTCGGTAGCCAGCGATTGTAACCTACTGAACTCATATACAGCTGCTGGTAATCGCAAGCATCCATCAGCCTTCAACTGCTACATTTGACCTTTTCGACAACCTTCTTCTCCTCTCACAGGGGAGGATCGCTTACAATGGGCCTATCGCCAGCGTTCAACCACACTTCGCCTCTCTTGGCCACGAGCTGCCTCTATATACCAATCCAGCGGAGCATTTGCTCCAACTCGTCAATACAGACTTCGCTTCAAGTCAAGACACGACGAAGCAAGAACTGGACTCCATCATTTCCGCATGGGAAGATTCCGGAAAATCTAAAAAGCATGTTTGGGTGTCCAAAGAGTCCAGCGGCGCGACGCCGATTCAAGATGAACATATTGAGTCAGGTCCCAATAAGCTCCTTATTCCAATTACCCTTACGCACCGATCGATCATCAAAGCTTATCGTGACCTAATCGCCTATGGCATTCGAGTGGCTATGTATATAGGATTGGCCATCATGATGGGAACAGTGTGGCTTCGTCTTGGAGAGGACCAAGAGAACATTCGATCATTTCTCAATGCAATTGTATGTGAAATCTTTTGGGTCTCGCAGCTACTGCTAACAATCTAGTTCTTCGGTGGAGCCTTTATGTCATTCATGGCAGTAGCGTACATTCCAGCCTATTTGGAAGATTTATCGCTGTTTAAGAAAGAACGCGCGAACGGACTATACGGTCCAATTGCATTCATGGTTTCAAATTTTATCACCGGTCTACCTTTTCTCTGTAAGTCATCTCTACACGACTTTGCAACCAGCCAATCTCTGCTAACCGGGTAATACTAGTCTTGATCGCATTGGTCTACTCTTTGATTGCTTACTGGCTTTGCAACTTCAATCCCCATGGTATCAATTTTGCGCGCTGGGTAATGTGGCTCTTCCTCGACCTCCTAGCGGCCGAATCTCTCGTCGTACTCATCTCAACCGTCGCACCAATTTTCGTCGTATCCCTTGCTGCAACGGCTTTTGCAAATGGCCTCTGGATGAGCTGTGGCGGCTTCATGGTAGCTCCCAATCGACTCAACGTATTCTATCGCTACGTCTTTCACTACATCGACTACCAGGCTTATGTCTTTTCGGGTATGGTCGTGAACGAGTTCAAGGGCAGGGAGTATCAGTGCGGGCCTAACTGCGAATGTGAATATGTCACTGAACTAGCGCCGCAGTGCAAAATTGACGGGCAGGGAGTCATTGATCTGGTGTTTGGCTACAATGCTCACAGCCAAGGGAAATGGGTGGGGATTATGATTGCTATTATTGCTGGATATAGGCTGTTCGGATTGGCTGTGATGTATATCAAACGGCGCTAATATTTGGGAACTTTGCTTTGACGGTGCTGGGCTACTAGAAAGGCCCGTAAAGGAAGATGGTGAGTTTCCTTCATTCAAAAATCGATTATGCGAAGGAATGTTCTTGACTCCGTTCTCAGACCGTCGTTTTGTTAGTCTTCGCTCACGGAAATCGATCGGCGTCTCGAATACGTAATAAAATTGCCTCGCTCACGACAGATGTGCTAGAATGGTCCGCGTTGACTGTAACCAGGCAATGAAAACCTGTAAGGCATGCGAGAAATGCGTGGTGCTTCTCCACACGAGGACGACAAGCCTCGAAACAAGCCCATCGCACACAAGCTTGAAGCATTGAGGTATTCACATGCACGCTCAGGGAGTAGGTAGAATGGGTCACAACTCCTCTCCTTCGCATATATATCCGCATCCTACGAGATCGAAACCGGCTACTCTGCCCCAGAGAACAAGCCAGTCTCTATCATTACTTATGATGGGAAATAACGAGGTCTTGAGCTCTTCTTTATCAAGAAAAGATACCATGGATTCCCCGTCCATCTGGCTGTACAGTATTTGGTTTCCATTTCCAGTGCACTATAGTCATAGAAAAGAATTGAATAAATGCGGTTTTTACCCTTCTCGAAAACCATTGCTGCTACGAGGGAAAAGTGTAGAAACAGGATAGCATGTGATACAGAGGCGGTCTGCCCCTATATACACTAGGCTAAACACCTCTCAACACAACATGGTTCCTATTCTTACCGTACGTTTTCTTCAGATTTCCAAAGCTCAGATTGGGTTACCTGTTCAGCATCTTTCCAGGTTTGTTATGACTAGTAAGACAATATTGTGGTAGCGTCTGGCGTCGCAGTGGGTTTACAAATGCTGCACGTTTGAATAAGATCTCGGGTCCGGATCAGTATCCATATGTAGTGATCGATAGTGATGGTTCCTAGCGATGTTCGTCTTTGAGATGGCTTGAAATTCATCGATATTGATTGTCGGATGGAATGATTCTTTGATTGGAAAAAGTGGTTGATATTGAAGAGACTAGAAGAATCCTTGGGCTGGGATTCTTGCAACAGAGAAGGAAATACTAAGCTGCGGTTGTGGAGGTGAGTCATTGGCTTACTAATGTGAGTTTTCTTTAGGAGAATCGTTGGAGGAGAGGTTCTAGCTCGGTGGTCTTGGAAGGGGATGGTAGAGAGAAAGACTGGTCTCGGATCAAGGTTGAAGTTCGCTAGCTTGTGGGTTGTGAGTCTCTTGAGAAAGAGAGCGGACTGACCAGTTCAGATCAAGTCCTCCGATGGTCGTGATTTGGAATTGTCCATTCCTTAGGCCTGCTGACAGGAACAGGAACTCTTTTCTATGCAGCTAGGAAACTTGAGGAAAGTATACTTTTTTCGCTTCGCTTTCCCTTGTAGAATATACATGTCATAAATTTTCCTGCATGCTGCGGAAAGGCTAAATCCCGAAGTGATGGAAAGAGGTTGGTATATCATTCAGTTGGTGCACCGAGGTGGCTATCCATCGATTGCCATGACTTTATTCATGCTTCTGTTCTTTTTCTTGTCGAAATCGTGTGCTTGGATATCGTCAAAGCAGCGATGCAAAGCCTCCAAATTTGAAATCGCATTTTGGACCAGGCCTAGAGAGGCAAGATCTCGCGGTGAATGATAAAAAAAGATCATTAGTCCATGTCGATCAAAGAAATCGTCCGCGATTATCTGCGGAGACTTCAGCGAGATGTGACAGCTGTTTCTTGCATCGAACTATCCCATATATCGACTTGGTTGAAACATTGAGTGGGACTTCGCCTGGGAAAACAGATTTGGTCTGTACCTAGCAGCGCAATTTCATTTGTTTCCTCAGCTGGACAGGGACAGTCATAAGGTCGCCCATGTTCGTAGGACAGCAAATCAACGAGCAATAACGTAGTATCAAGACTGAGGTACCTAGAATGATCTGCCCGTGAGTCACAGTACTTACTGAATAAGAATAGCACAATGGCGAACCGCAATATGTGAGTGGCCTTACGAACCTGGTGATCGGTTTTTGATCCGCCGCTCGGACTCCAATCGGATCCTAAACGGGTACGTCCACCTCCGCAATGATCACCATATCAGCCCGGCGAACTCCATAATCAGGGTTCAGGAATCAGGAGAGTCTCAGAAAAGATGAGATGGGAAGTCGCATATTAAATGAGGCCGCAATACGCTTTGTGAGAATGGATCAACCCTCTCTTTCCTAACTTTATTATTCTTTAAATTGTGCACTACACGGCTCGTCAGCATCATGATTCACATTCTTCCAGTCCTTACGTACTTTTCTCTCGCATTTTCTTCAGTTGTTAGAGCTAGGACTGTTGCGCCGAGATATAATGTTGAACCCTTTGGGAACGGGAAGAAGTTCGAGTCTTTGCCTTCGCCTTCGACTTTGAAAGAGAAGGATGGATACAGAGCTGTTGCCTACTATGTCAATTGGGTGAGTTATACACGCCTTACCCAAACTCCTGTTGTTAACATTCCCACAGGCCATTTACGGACGTAACCATCCACCATCTGAGATTCCAGTCGAAAAGCTGAACTACATCCTCTACGCGTTCGCTAACGTCGACAACACGACTGGTGCCGTTTACTTGAGTGACACCTTCGCCGACGTCGAGAAGATCTTCCCGGGCGATGTTGCCCAAAATGGTACCAACATGTACGGATGTTTGAAGCAGATCAACCTTCTGAAACGCAAGAACCGAAACCTCAAGGTCCTGCTATCCATTGGAGGCTGGACATATGGGCCGAATTTTGCGCCACCAATGGCCACCGAAGCAGGCCGCAAGAACTTTGCGAAGACCTCGGTGCAACTTCTCAAGGACCACGGCTTTGATGGGCTTGATGTCGATTGGGAGTACCCTACGACGACGCAGCAAGGTCAGGACTGGGTCCAGTTGATGAAGGAGACTAGGGCAGAGCTTGATGCTTATGAGGAGAAACTTGAAGAACACTTCGCCAACGCGACGGCACGTGCTTTCGAGATGCCCAAGAAGCGACCACATTTCTATCTCACCATTGCTGCTCCTGCTGGGCCTCTGAAGTACAACCTTTTGGACCCAGAAGCCATGGAGCCCTACATGGATTTTGTCAACCTGATGGCTTACGACTATTCTGGAAGTTGGGACAACCACACTGGTCACAATGCCAATCTGTATCCATCCAAGAAGAACAAAATTTCGACGCCATTCAACACGGCCGACGCTGTTGATTTCTATGTCGACAACGGCATTCCATCGGAGAAGTTGGTACTCGGTATGCCGTTGTACGGGCGTGGATTCATGGGCACTCAGAAGACGCCTGGAAAGGCCTACGCGAACATGAGCGTTGGTAGCTGGGAGGCCGGTGTCTGGGACTACAAGGTGAGCATAACCACAGTGGCCCCGCAAATTCATGCCCGCCAAGGAGCGACGTACTTTATCGTAGCCCAAATGATCGCAACACTTCTAAATCACCATCAATATCGATGATTTTCTGGCGTTGTGCTCCGTTGAGATGGACAGAAACTGACCGATGGTAATTACATCAAATTATCATGCAAGCGGGCATGAATTTTGAATCCACTGTGCAACCAGCAGGTATGAGGGCAACCGCTAATGGGATCAACAGGTTCTGCCCCGACCCGGAAAGCCCCAGATATTCCACGATGCCACCATTGGTGCCTCGTGGACATATGACAACTCAACCGGCGAGTTCGTGAGCTACGACACTCCTCGAATTGCGAATCAGAAGGCGAAGTACATTCGTAAAGAGGGCCTTGGCGGCGCCATGTGGTGGGAAACTAGCTACGACAAGAACGGGACCGAGAGCTTAATCTCGACGGTCAGGAACGAGTTGACGAGAGGACGAGGAGACATGGAGGTGAGATTAAACAACCTGGACTATCCAGATAGCAAGTACGACAATCTCAGAAATGGCTTCAAGTGAATTGAACACAGCTGGATTGCGGAGCACGGCATCCAAGTGTTTAGAGAAGCGGAGGCGGAAGGTAGCACTACATACCGTTAATACATTGTTCTATGGTAATCAGATGAAGTTGCCGAAGATCAAAACGCCCGAAGAACATAGGGCGCGAGGGCATTATTAAGGTGAATTTCAAAGTCGATCATACTCCTCTGGGCATCACCAGATGGACACGGGGAGTGATGGCGACAAGGATCTACCGACCGGTACTACTGGTACACAGAGTCGTGCTCGTACAACACCATGGCAGTTCTCTAGCCGGCCAGTCCATCCAAGTGACCAGAAAAGGACTTCGGATCCAGGGCAAATCGTGTTGCAGCATCTTGTGGGGAGCATGGCATGCGAGCTGAAGCCGCAATGCCTGTCACGCATCGGAAATGGAAGAGATTCGCCAGGAAGTCCTTCCTCGATGATGCATTCAACGTGTTCGTCGGAAACATGTTGCTTTCATTGGTGATACAGAGATGTCAGAAGTATCTTTGGATGTTGGGGCTTCCGGCCGTATCAATGCGCAGCTCATCAGAGTACCCAGCCGTATCAATGCGCAGCTCATCAGAGTAGAACACCCAGCCGTCCCAGCACATGTAGTGGCCGAGGTGAGGATGGCAAGGAGGAGAAGTCAGAGTGTTCCAGAAGCATTTCGGAACGGAACGGAACGAAACGAAAAGTTACGGATTGTTCCTCGTACGGACGCTGGCCATGTGATTGTCAGATTCCGAGGCTGCATCCCTGCTTAGAATATGGGAGAGTCCATACATGGTTGCTGCAGTGAAGATGACTTTTGTTGTGAGGGGGGGGAGGGCACTGTGAGGGGGGGAGGGCAGTATGACGGGAGGAGGGCAGTGTGACGGGAGGAGGGCACTGTGACGGGAGGAGGGCACTGTGACGGGAGGGGACACAGTTGGGGGCCACAGTTGAGGGCCACTGTCAGGGGCCACTGTTAGGGGCCACTGCTAGGAGCCACTGTTAGGAGCCACTGTTAGGAGCCACTGTTAGGGGCCACTGTTAGGGGCCACTGCTAGGGGGCATGGTGTTTGTCTTGCCATACATAGAGTATCTTGTTAGAACTATGTATGGAAATCGAGGTTGATAGGGGGCTTACTGCTGACCTATCATACTAGACTAAGCAAGGATGTCCAAGGTTCAGGCCGTCCATCTCCCGTGAGTCCCGTACTCCCGTCTCTTCCATTGAAGCCAAAGTTCGTCGCGACCTCATCTCTCACCGTCTTCAGCCACTCTAATACCAACAGCCAGCAGTGCAACCCCAAACCATTCATAATCAACATCATATGGAATACACGAGAGCTGATCACGGCCTTCAACCAGATCCAATCCCGCCGCCCATCACTGCTGACACACAATTGGCATCAGCCCAAACCAGGCACAACAGACGTCTTGGCACTCACGGCTCCCCGCGACCCTCGACGAGGCTGATGACGATCAGGAACCTAAGTTTGATATCCAATTTTAGCCCTCTCTAAAGCCTGCTGAGGACGCCTCGTGTTTCTGATCCTTTGCTTGCTCGATAACATTTGGAACGCCGCCTTGACTCCCTCTGTCGCATCTCACAAGAACCCTCTAGATCTGAGCTTTGTCTTTGTCGCATTCCATTCTGCCGTTCATCGTTATTCACACTCTTTCTCGTTTCTCCCGTCTTGTGGATCCATTTTGACGTCTTGTTTAGCCAATCGTAACATCCCAGGATCCCAGGTCTTACCTTAGCCCGCTTGCCAGCCACTGTCCGACTTTCTCTACCCTGTGCTTGGACACACTGTCAAACGCTTTTGAGGAATCCGCTACGGACGTTTGTTTAGCGAGGTTTCTGTAATTAGAACACGGTCTTGGACTTTCCGTTACAAAGTATGGCAATTCCTACTTCTTTCCCCGATGCTCCGCCAGTTCCTCGTCTAGACACAGAGCAACTACAGTCCGCTTACGGGAAAGAAATTGCTGGACAACGGGAACCAGACACAGCCTTACCCGAGCCCCCCAGGTACCAGACAGCAACTGCTGCTCATCAAGTTCTACAAACCCCTCCGACAATCAATATCGCGAAGACGCGATCGGAAAGCAATATGCATCGCGGCCTTTCCTTCCGCCGCGCCAATTCTAATGCGGGACCGAAGCCTATTAGTGAGAAGCCGTTACCGATACCTGGACATTCCCGAAGTCACAGCACTCAAAGTGCCACGTCGTGGCAGCATAATGGAGGCTTAAGGCCAGGACCGAGTTCTGGTGGACTGCAACGGAGCATGTCAAAACGCCAGAAATTCGTGCGTGCAATCACCAACCCAGACAAGATCTTTGACCGCGATCCCGCGAGCCCGCCCCCAGAGTCTAGGTATGTTCGTATTCCCGTTACAGTATTCGGGTTCAACTCCGTCTTTCCTCGTAAGGCTGCGGGAAAAACTCGGTCCTTCTCCGTCTGCAAGTCTTCCACCTAGCTGTCAGACCACGGAGTAATATGTCTTTCCCCAGGTTTTAAAAACTCTGTCTCTATATCCCGGTTCAACTCATCACTGTCTTTCCCTACCCCGGTTCAAAAAGATGAGAACCAACTACTTTAAAAGAATGCGGTCACAGAAAAACCTGCAAGATCCCACAGACTTACGCGAATCCACTTCTAGGTTTAACCCAAATCCGAACTCCAAGCTCGCAAGAACATTTTTCGGCAATGGACGGGTTGACTTTGGTTCTGGCGCACCCGTGGCACCACCTACTCCCCCCACGCCCTCAATCCCCCTCCCAGATCTAGAAGAGCCGCTCTTCAACAGCAACTGGATATCAGAAAAGGTTGCACAAGAACTTCCTTCTGGCTACACGCTACGGCCGATGTGTCGTGGTGACTACGGGCGCGGATACATGGACGTTCTCCGTGTTGTTGGACGGACAGGCTGGGTCGGGGAGGATATCTGGGAAGAGAGGTGCGAGTGGCTTCGCACCATGAGCTCGACATACTTCATCCTCGTTGTCGTGAATGCCGAGGACAGGATCGTTGCTACCGGCACGCTTATGATGGAGCGAAAATTTGTGCACAATCTCGGGATTGTAGGACACGTTGAAGACATTGCAGTAGCTCGGGATCAGAAAGGAAAGAAGATGGGATTGAGGATGCTGGAGGCATTGGTACATGTTGCGCAGACAGTGGGATGCTACAAGGTGAGTCTTTCAGCACCGATGGGATACCTTGAAGACAGAAGCTAACTATGTCTGACTAGACGATGGTGAATTGCGCCGAAGCAAACGAAGCCTTCCACGCACAATGTGGGTTCGTCCGCGAAGGAAGCCAAATGATGCTGCACCACTCAAGCAGGAAACCGGTGCAGGAACATTGGGTCTGAACACGTGGTCACAGGCTATGATGTACACTTGGCAAAAAGGAGGAGGTTGGAAAAGGCGGCAAAGTAGATTTGTTCTTAACTGTTTTATACTCTGCATCTGGTTTGGTCTGGTTTGGTCTGGCTCGCGATGGGGTGGTTTGCATGTTCTGGGTTGGCTGATAGGATTATTCTAATGTAATTCAATATACCCTAGCGTCTCTGCCTTTGGACAATGCCCGAACCGCAGTCTGCCACTTGCACAGTACACTGGAGCAGGTATGGAAGAAACCTGCAACTCGATCTAAGATTGGAAAAGTTGTTCTCGTGAGACTTTTGTGTCTCCCGAGCAATCACAGGCAAAAGTGTCGCGATTGACATGTGCAACCTATTGGCCAAGCCGCAGTGTCATGAGCCTGACCCATGTAGAATACTCCGTACAGTGAGTGTGGCGGTGTAAATAGATAGAATACCGTGAGTGTGACGGTGTAGAGAAATAGAATACCGTGAGTGTGACGGTGTGGATAAATAGAATACCGTGAGTGTGGCCGTGTAGATAAATAGAATACCGTGAGTGTGACGGTGTAGATAAATAGAATACCGCGAGTGTGGCCGTGTAGATAAATAGAATATCGTGAGTGTGGCCGTGTAAATAACCTGAGGCAGAAAGATATTGTGCCCGACACCCAGACCCCGTGACCCAGCAGGTGACAAGAGGGGTCAAGCTCCCAACGTTCCAATCCAGCCAATCGAATTGCTTCCTGATTCTGTTGGGCGACTCGAAGCAGATATCGTATCTCACTCCTGCAACACCTAAATATGTGGGAATCCCTCCATCGTAGACTTCCGCCCTCCTACACTCACTTCCCATCCCATTCCAACTTCTGGATGCCCTTGGATCTGGTCACGCTTCCAAGGTTTGTCCGTTGCCCAGCTCAACCCATCCACCGCCCTCGGCTCGGCCAGACGGATCATGAGCCGCCACGTTTCTCCTTCGGATGAGATCATTCCTGGCAGAAAAACACTCTGACTTGTCGTGTGACTCCCCCACGATTCAAAGTTGAAACGCTCCGGACGCCTGTCCGCTGCTCCATGGGAAGTCTGACATGTACAAGGCCGTCTCCTCCTACCTCCTACTGGTCTCTGCCCACCTCCTACTGGACCTTCACTCCGCCTACCAGCCCCTGTTGACTCGGTACACAGTAAACAAATGCCGCCCACCGAGGCAGATGGCCGACGCAGACGCGTTGACGATGCCTTGCATCCAAATGTGGGATTCTAGGTCAGAGGTTGGCGCAGTAAAAGGCCATGTGCCAGGAAAGTGCAAGGAAAGGGTGACGAGAGACCATGATGACAACCATCGTGACTGCCTTTTAGTGTCTTCCACTGGCAGCCGACCGACCTCTTTTTACCTAGCACCAAACACTCGTCTTTTACCTAGCACCCTCACCACAGATAATTGATTGTTCATCTACTTCCTAGTCCTCCCACTCCTATATATTCGCTTCAAGCTCTCACTTCTTTTCCGCAAACATTTACTGGTGAAGTTTGAACAAACAACATGTTACCTCTAGTACCTATTGTCACGGTTGCCCACCTGGCCCTTCATACCTTTGCTTTCTCCATACCTTCGAATCTCCCACCGAGTCAACGACCGCTGGGAGAGTCGCTGCAACTCGAGAAGACCCATCTTGGCCCGCAATCCTCGTTTGTGTCTTGGTTAGAACAGGAAGAGCGGACTGCCTTGGACAAGTTGTTACAGAATGTTGCCCCCGGCGGAGTCAACGCTCCCGACGCTGCTCCTGGTACCGTGATTGCGAGTCCATCGAAAAGTCACCCAAACTACTATTACCAATGTATGTGATGTCATTCTGCTGCTGTTGTGGGTGTATGAGCTTACACGGTTCAGGGGTACGTGATGCTGCCATCACTGTCGGCACTCTCGTCGAACTCTACCGCGAGGACTCGTCCTCCTACGTTTCCTCCAAAATAGTGCCAATCATCGAAGCTTATGCTGGCCTCTCGAATAAAATTCAACACACGCATAATCCCTCCGGCAGTTTCGATGATCTCTCAGGCCTCGGCGAGCCAAAATTCATGGTCGATGGTACACCATACACCGAAAACTGGGGCAGACCCCAAAGAGACGGGCCACCTCTTCGAGCCATCACTTTGATGCAATATCTCAGTGCCTACAACATTTCGCATGCTGAGCTCTGGAATTCCGCTAATGGAATTAACCCCTTCGCCGATCTTTATGATTCCAGACTTCCTGCCAACTCAACTATCAAAGCCGATCTGGAATATGTTTCCCACTTCTGGCGCGAGTCTGGTTTCGATCTTTGGGAAGAAGTCAACGGTCTCCATTTCTTCACTGCCATCGTGCAGCTACGTGCTCTCCGCGAAGGCTCTAAGCTTGCTTCGTCATTTGGCGACCATGGTGCCGCTCGATTCTACTACGACCAGGCTTCTGAGCTCGAGAAGACTTTGCTTCCCAGATTCTGGGATTCCAGCAAGGGTCACATTGTTGAAACCCTCGACTCTCCTCGTAGCGGTCTAGACTGCGGCATTCTCCTCGGCTCCATCCACGGCACAACACCCGAATGCTCCACCGACCCATCATCAGCATCTCAATGCTCTCACGCACCTTACAGCGACGAGATTCTCGTCACTTTGTATGAAATGGTCCGTGATCAACGTCACCGCTTCCCAATCAACGCCATTCCATCGCAAGAGGCGTTCGACCCCCTTGCCGGCGTTGGAATCGGTCGCTACCCAGAAGACGGCTACAACGGCTACGAAACCATTCCCGAAACAGGAAATCCATGGTTCCTCTGCACATCCTCCACATCCGAAGTTCTCTACCGTACTCGTCTCCATCTCCTTGCCACCAACTCTCTCAAAGTCACGGAGCGCGGTCTGCCATTCTGGAAAGCACTTACGCTTCGTGATAACTTGCCAATTGGTGTTTATGCCAAGGGTGATCCTATCTTCATTAAGGCTGTTGAGAGATTGCAGAGTGTGGGTGATTCATTCTTGGCTGTGTTGAAGACGCATGTTGATGGAGAGGGTGCTATGAGTGAGCAGTTTCATCGTGTTAGTGGGTTCATGGAGGGAGCTAGGGATTTGACTTGGAGTTATGGAGCTTTTTTGCAGGCGGTGAGGGCGAGGAAGGCTGCGAATTAGATTTTTATGACTTGACGATGGGATGCCGCTTGTCATGCAGCAAGGCGTTCGGGGGTGGATTTGGGTATACCCAAGAGTGTAGGCATTGCATTGGCATGCTAGATTTTGGAATGAAACGAAACGATACTCTTTGTCGATGTTGCATTTCCATTCTACAACTACCTCCGTACCGAGCCGACTTCTTCTTTGTTCGCGTGGTTCGTTGACGAGATTTATAAGACACTGCATTACAACAAACGGATTGTTATCAAAAGCGGAGAGCGATGCGCGTACAAAGGGACGACCCATCTTCTTATCCGGATCCAACATTTGACCTGGCACTTGTGGGCGTAACGGTGTTGATATAACAGTACTATGTAGAACACAGCGCATACTATGTACCACAGTAGATACTAGTACGATGGAGTCAGTAGAGGTCGCCTGTATTTAATATATAGTAATCGTCAACGAAAGCGTGATAGATTACCCCATACTCATTACTCGTTACCCTCAGGGCCTCTTCATGTGCCGCTGCGGGTTATCTACTATACCTCGGTCGATCATTGCCCAGCCGCGTCCACCACCTCCATTCGAACCCGCGAGAACACTCCACCTCACATAACCATTACACCCATAACCGCCCTTACTTCCTCCAAGCCATCCGCTAAACATCTGTCACAAAAAACCATCCCAAAACGAACACTCCATCAGTTGGGAGAATCTATCACCATGGGAAAACGCAACTCAAAAGTCCTACCCATCATCCCCCTCCCAAAAGGCCAAGTCCTCCTCCCTGGCCTGAGCCTCCGCATCTCCATCGTAAACCGCCCCGATATCGCCGCCCTCCTAGCTCGCATCTACTCCAAAGCAAATACAATCACAACTCGCAATTCCGAGGAATCCATCATCGTCGGTTGTCTACCCATTGGATCGCCTTTATTATCACCAGACGGGAGGTTGTTGATTCAGGCGCCGACGGATGGGGAGGGGAGGGCTGTGGGTGTGACGGAGGATGTGCATCCTGCTGCTGCGAGTAAAGGGGATTTGTTCAGGTTGGGGTGTGTGGCCAAGGTTAGCGGGGTGCAAGGACGGAGGCAGGGGGAGTTGAGTCTTGTTGTTGAGGGGATGGAGAGGTGTAGGGTTGAGAGGTTTGTTAGGGAACGGCCGTATTTTGAGGCGCAGTTGGTGGGGATTGAGGATCTTGGTGAGTCCAGTCGCCTGAGGTCGAAGAAGATGCGTGGGCTGAGTTTGGCAAAGGCTAACATTGGATAGGTATTGATGCCAAAGATGAGATGATTCAGGCTTTATTTTCCGATCTCAAACAGCTTTCTAGAGAATTTCTGGCGCTGATACGATTATCCTCACTCCTTCCAAGACCGCCGACGATGAGTTTGACGCCGTTGCTGGCTAGGAGATTGGAATTGTATATTGCGCGGAAGGATATAGCCGAGGCTGGCAGTCTTGCGGACTTCATGGCCAATGTTATCGATTGTACACACGACGATAAGCTTCGTATACTGGCATCACTCTCGGTACAGGAACGTCTGGAACGAGTCATCGAGGTTTTGCACAGACAGATTACGACTTTGCAAGGAAACGGCAGGTTGATGGCTATTACTGCTGCTACGAGCTCGGAATCACAACAGGGTGGGACGGAAGTTGATCGATTGAGAAATATTCTTCAATCGGGATTTAGGTCGTCGGGTCAGGGCAATCTTCCTCCTGGATTCTTGGGTGGACCGAGCCAACCTAAGTCGGAAGAACCGAATGAGATGGAAGATTTGAAGAAGAGATTGGAAGCTGCACAACTCACACCCGAGGCTTCAAAAGTGGCCAACCGCGAGATGGCACGATTGGCGAAGATGAATCCGGCCCAGGCCGAGTATCAGGTGTGCCGGAACTACTTGGAGAACCTTGCAGAGATTCCGTGGTCGAAGGTCACGGAGGACAATCTCAATTCGACGGTGTTGTCACGAGCTCGAAAACAACTGGACGACGATCATTATGGACTCGAGAAGATCAAGAAGCGGCTATTGGAATATCTAGCCGTCCTGCGGTTGAAGCAAGGTGTCAATGCTGATCTGGAGGCCCAGATTCAAAAGATCGTAGACAACAACAAAGCAGTTACCACTTCGAGCTCGAGCTCTGAAGATGGAGAGGAGGCTAAGGCACAGGTTGAGCAACCTCCGTCGGAAGCCGAACTTGCCATTCGGGAAAAGAAGAGAATGGTCGACAAGGCTCCTATTCTGCTTCTCGTTGGACCTCCTGGAACCGGAAAGACGTCTTTGGCAAAGTCAATTGCCACTGCTCTGGGACGCAAATTCCACCGAATCTCGCTTGGCGGTGTGCGCGACGAGGCAGAAGTTCGCGGTCATCGCAGGACATATGTCGCGGCCATGCCTGGCTTGATCGTCAATGGGTTAAAGAAAGCCGGAGTCGCCAACCCAGTCGTCTTACTAGACGAGATCGACAAACTGGGTCACGCGAATTTCCAGGGTGATCCTTCTGCCGCTATGTTGGAAGTTCTGGATCCGGAGCAAAACCATACGTTTGTGGATCACTACATCAACATTCCTATTGATCTGTCTAAGATTCTCTTTATCGCGACAGCGAATTCTTTGGATACTATCCCTCCACCTCTATTGGATCGTATGGAGACGATCCAGCTATCTGGCTATACTACTCTGGAGAAGCGACATATTGCCATTAGCCATTTGTTGCCAAAGCAAGTCACGACCAATGGCTTGTCTCAAGAAAATGTGCACATTGCGGAAGACGTCATAGATAAGATTATTACATCCTACACGCGTGAAGCTGGCGTGCGAAACCTCGAACGCGAAATTGGATCCGTGTGTCGACACAAGGCTGTTGAGTTTTCAGAAGCCCAAGACTCGAACCTTGAGACCGTGGCAGCGGCGCCCGTTAAACACCAAGATTATAACCCCAACGTCTCTGCTGACGATCTCGAGGATATTCTGGGCATCGAGCGATTCGAAGAGGAGATTGCTGAGCGCGTTGGCCGTCCTGGTCTTGTCACTGGTCTCGTTGCTTACGCATCTGGAGGCCAGGGGTCTATCCTCTTTATTGAGGTGGCAGATATGCCTGGTAAAGGACGTGTGCAGCTTACGGGTAAACTCGGCGATGTGCTCAAGGAGAGCGTGGAGGTGGCACTTTCTTGGGTTAAGTCTCACGCATTTGAGCTTGGCTTGACAAGTGATGTCAACGAGGACATCATGAAGAACCGCTCTATCCACGTTCATTGCCCAGGTGGCGCCGTACCCAAAGATGGCCCTTCAGCTGGTATGGCTCACACCATCGCTCTCATCTCCCTCTTCAGCGGCCGCGCTGTTCCGCCTGAGATCGCGATGACGGGTGAGATCACTCTCAGAGGTAAAGTCACACCCGTAGGTGGTATCAAGGAAAAACTCATTGGTGCCATGACTGCGGGAGTCAAAACTGTAATGATACCGTATGGGAATCGAAAGGATGTCAAGGAACTGCCGAGGGAGGTCCTGGAGGGATTGACGATTGTCAAGGTGCAGCATATTTGGGAGGCCTTGAGGGTTGTCTGGCCCGATGTGCAGTTTCCTGGGGAGGAGAGGTGGAGTGGATTTGATTCGAGGCTTTAGGTTTGAGTTGAGGTTGTAGATGGGCCTAGTGGTGTGGTTGGGACTGGGAGGAAGCGAGGTTGGTGAATTTTGTATCCTTAGCAGACCGGTTTTTGGTATCATAAATTCTTGGGTTTGTGTTTGCGGAGGGTCGTGTAGGTTTGGATTTCCTTTTCTATCCTATGGACAGCTTTATCCTCGTTCCCTTTCGTATCTCCATCCATTGTCATCTATATATGGTCGGTCTCTAATGCTCATCTTCAGCGCAGCTGGACGCACGCCCTGTGCCATGATTTACCTTCCAATCAGCGAAGTCAGGTTGGGCGAAATGTACGCATGACGGCTGGTAATGCGGCCCAAAAAGCCATATAGTCCAGACTTGTCGCTCGTGGGGGGTTTTAGCAGAGACGTGATGCGCAAGAATTGGCACTTTTGGTCCTCGCGATTCTCGTCGAGGTTGGTAGAGCGAATTATTTGTTTTCTGCCCTAAATGTTATCTACACGATGTCGAGGCATGATGCTAATAAAGTCCCCATGGGGCTCCAACCAGGGATCCCGTTTCAAACAACGTTGTTCCTCGGGACGGGCCGTGGGAACGAAACATCAGCCTTGTTTGTCCGAAACCCTGGCTAGGGGATTTGGAGAATCACCTTCTTTTCGCCCGTCTCCATGTCATCGCCTTGGGCTTTGGACATCATCGCATGTCCATTGGGGTTGCGATGGACGATATGACTGTCTTGCTGTCCTCACAGCCACGTAGGCACATGGGGTGGGCAGAGGCTGGCAACGAGGAGACCCAACCACCACTAAGCGGAGAAAATAAGAGGCTCTGCTATGATGGTGATGGAGTGGGCAGCCCTACCCTAGTTGCAGGATTTGGGTTTGCGGATTTGTTTTGGCGATGGAAGGGCGATTCTTAGGACGAAGGCTCGTCGGAAGCCGAATTATTTCTTTGTTTCCTCTTTTGGCTCCTACCAAAGCATACCAGCCTGACTCCAACTAAACCTCCATACCAGCCACCTGAGCTCCAACCAGATCAAACCGTACCAGCCGCCCGATCTTATCCACGATCTGCGAAGACCCTCTGCATGTCTCGATAACACCATGGATTCGGCGAGTGCGACGGTTACGGTTACGAAATCTTCTTCTTCGTCTACTGCATCTGCATCTGCCACTACCAGCAGTGATGTGAGTTTTGCCACTCTGGACACGAAATGGACGTCAACATACTAATGGTATTCTAGCCACTTGTTGGAACGCACCGAACTGGTCCTTCGTCTGTTTGGGCGCTGGGCTCGACGTTGCTTCCGATGTTCCTCTTTGCCAGTGTCCTGGTCTTCGCGTTTCTGGTTCTGAGAGCGAGACACAAGAGGATTTATGCGCCGAGGACGTTCCTCCCGACTCTGAGAGAAGAGTAAGATAGCCCGCGCATGATTACCATGTCTAGATCCAGCTCATGATTGCAGTGAGAAGACTCCTTCAACCACGGATGGGATGTTCGCATGGATTAAGGATTTCATGGCAATACCGGACGACTTTGTTCTCAACCACCAATCTTTGGATCAGTATCTTTTCCTGAGGTTTCTGAAGATGATCACGATCATGTGTGCAGTTGGGTGTTTGATCACTTGGCCTCTTCTTCTCCCCATCAATGCGACTGGCGGCGAGGGAGAGTCCGGGTTGAATGCGGTGTCCATCAGCAATATCAAGAGTCCGAATCGGTTCTATGCCCATGCGATTGTGGCTTGGCTCTTTCTCGGTAAGTTGGACATGGAAAGAGGCGAGGCCGAGACTGACCACGGACAGGATTCGTCATGCTGATGATCACTCGCGAGACAATCTATTTCATCAACCTTCGACAGGCTTTCTTGATGACGCCGCGGAATGCCAGCCGCATCTCCTCCCGCACCGTCCTCTTCACGGATGTACCCGACGAATACCTCAACGAGCGTTCGCTACGAACGATATGCTCGAGTGTGCGCAGGATCTGGCTGGCGACGGACTGCTATAAATTGGCCAAGGTTGTAGACGAGAGGGAAGACGCGGCACTCCGACTCGAAACGGCCGAAGTTCAACTCTCGCAAACAGCCAACAAGGAGAGACTGAAGCATAAAACCCCGCTCTCACACTCAGAAGGACATGATCCCGAAATGAACGGTTCTTGCGCTGCAAAATGGATCAAGCACAGTCAGCGACCTACGCACAGATTGAGATTTCTGGGTAAGAAAGTGGACAGTATAAACTGGACGCGCGCGACTCTCCCGGGCCTTGTCGAGGCGGTCAAGAACGCGCAGTCAGCGCATCGGAATGGGGAGAAGAAGTACATCGGTGCCGTGTTTGTTGAGTTTGAGACTCAGCGTGCTGCGCAAGTCGCTTTTCAACTCACGGCTCACGAACTGCCTCTGAAAATGCAGGCGAGATGCATCGGGATCCCGCCCCCACAGATTTTGTGGCAGAACCTAGGTATGAAGGCGTGGCAGCGGGTGACGAAGGGGATCTGGGCGACGGTCTTTGTGACTGCCATGATTCTCTTCTGGTCGCTTCCTGTGGCTTTGGTGGGCGTGTTGAGCAATATCGACTACTTGACCAACAAGATTCCGTGGTTGGGCTTTATCAATCGAATGCCCGAGGTCATCTTGGGTGCGCTCAAGGGGTTGCTTCCTTCGGCTTTTCTGGCGCTTTTGGTCATGGTTGTGCCGGTGGTGTTGAGACGTGAGTTTCTCTCCTTTCCTGGAGGTAATGGAGACTGGGATGAGTTGTGCTAACGCGGTACTAGGACTTGCCATCATGGCTGGAGCCGTCAGTCAACAGGAAGTTGAGTTGAGAACGCAGTCGTGGTTCTTCGCTTTCCAGGTCATCCAGGTTTTCCTCGTCACGACGTTTTCTTCGGGCGCTTCAGCAGTCGTAACACAGATTGTCCAGTATCCCACTTCGGCGCCGAAGCTTCTGGCACAGAATCTACCCAAAGCCTCCAATTTCTACATTTCGTACTTCCTGGTCTTTGGACTGGCATCGTCGAGTAAAACGCTCTTCAATTTCATGGGGCTGTTGCGCTACGGTGTCGGTGGGATTTTGAAGAGGACCCCGAGACAGCAGTATGAGCATTTTCTCAATTTGAGCCATTTGAAGTGGGGGAGTGAGTATCCGAAGTGGACGCTTCTGGCTGTCATTGGTAAGTCTCGATTTGAAAACATCGACGCAAACATCTTGGGCTGACATTGTGTGATGCAGCCATCGCGTACTCTTGTATTGCCCCACTGGTTCTCGGATTCGCCACCATTGGGTTGGGGCTGGTTTATTTGGTTGCGCGATACAACTCCATCTATACTTTGGCGACCACGATTGATACAAAGGGGCAGGCCTATGGGCGGGCGATGCAACAACTGACTGTTGGAGTCTACCTTGCCGAGATCTGCCTGATTGGTCTCTTCGCCATCAAGACCGGAGAAGGGGTCGCGAGTATTGGTCCATTGCTTCTCGTGGTCGTCCTCTTGATCACAACAGCGCTTTTTCACGCAGCGATGCGTAGAGCATTGCATCCACTAACGAGGACTCTTCCAAGTTCTCTTCTCACGAGAGCCGAGGAGTCGAGATACTCGAGCGCGGTGCTTGAGGAGGGTGTGATTGGATACTCGTACGAAGGGGAGATACGATATCATTCCAGTAACGAGGGCTCGGTCCGCGAGGTCAGCGAGAAAATCGGTTCCATCCGACCACCTAGCTCACATGGAGACTCGATACGGCCTGCTCCCAGGGACCTCGATTACGGATACTTGGTCCCAGACACTGTAGAGAACGACTCAGTCATAGCCAGAGTCCTGAACGAAGAAGAAGAAACAGAAAAGGCCCAAGCCATCTCCAACAGCATAATTGCTCGCTCATACTCACAACGACTTGCCTCAGTGGAACCCCGCAATCCAAACTCGGAAAAGCAACAAAGCTCCTCGGAAAACACGATGCGGACTGCGGAAGAAGGAAGAAGTCTGGAAATAACGGAAGATGACCGCCGTGACTTTGAAATCCGCGAAATGCGTATCTCCGCCGCCGCTAGAGCATCAGCGGCAGAAGATGCATGGCTCCGTCCCACACCAACACACCACCACCACCACCACCACCACAATAACAACAACAGAGATACATTCCAATCCGTCTGGTCCGCTTCACCCGTCCCCTCCATCGCACCACCTCCCACAGGATCCCTCCTAAACACCTTCTTCCGCCCCAACAAATTCGCGACGTACGCGCACCTCAAACGTAAATTCGAGGAAGGGCTTTTCGCACAACCGGTCCCTATGTATGCGCCCGAGGTTGCACGGACGGCGTATTTCCATCCCGCGATTTCGAGACAGTGTCCGACGCTATGGTTTGTCAGAGATCAGATGGGGATTAGTGAGCAGGAAATGAGGCATTCGGGGAGGATTTTGAAGGTTAGTGATAGGGGGGCTTGGTTTGACGAGAAGGGGAGGGTGCGATGGGATGATGGGGATTTGAGGGGGGCTGTTGCTTGGGAGAGAGGGAGGGATGTTTTGATTTAGGGAGTGGTTGTGAGCTACGAGGTAGAGTATATGTTTCTCCAAGTTTGGGTGGCGAGACTAGGACGCCGGTGGTCCAGCTATAGATGTTGCTGCTCAGCGATTGAGGTTTGGAATATCTTGTTCGGGTTGCCAACTCGGAACGCAATACAATACGTTAACATTTCTCATTCACGTACGTCGTCATCCTGCCGCAGCCAGTCTGCCGGTGTTTCATGGGTCAAGAAGCTAGCTTTTGTAGAAGACTCTTCATGTTTGTGATCGCCATTGCAACGTCTCTATTCACGTTTCCCCGACAGAATCATTAACAATGTAATGATATCCATCTCGGATTGAGGGATTTCAGATCGTAAGGGAGGTATAGTGGGAGGAGAGAAACTTCTAGCCCGATGGTCCTCCAAAATCTCCTCCTTGTGCTCTTCTTCAAGACACTCGTATCTCCTCTCCAAGGTAACTACCTTACCCCATTCTCACATCGCCCCAGTGTCCGAATTGCGCAAAATAATCACATCACAGAAATTTGATCCCCTGGTCATCAGAGGTGTAATCAACAGTGCGACAACTCACATCCAAACGTTGCCGCCTCCGCAAAGACAACAGATCCGTCACGAAATGACATGCCACAGTGAAAAGCGGGAAAGCACAAGACGACGTCGCCGTCACAGGATTCGCAGGCGAGATCGCAATGGCAGAAATCAGCTCTGATCAGGATATCCTAGACTCCAGCTTTGATGTCGGCAACATAAACGAACCTACCCTCATCGCTCCCTCTCACCATCTATAACGCACCTCAGTTATCGCCCTCGCAACTTCGCGCCGATCAATACCATCTCTATAAAGACATGCCATCCTCTGACCAGCACTTCCAGATTGCTTACAACCTTTGCCACGCAGATGTCCTACTGTCATGCTCGAGAGCTCGCAAACGACGCTTGTCGAACTTGAATCATGGAGACCTTCCAGGTCATGTGCGATATGTATCAAAAGGAGCTTACGGGACTTCGCAGGAGTTCGAAAGGGGCATGGCGTTGATACTTCACCCATCGTGTCCCCACAATGGCTGTTCGTCTTTTCGGACTCCAAGCAACGTTACCAATCCACCTCACCATCATCGATCAAGGTTCTAAGTGAGGACTTGGCCGAGGAACGAACAGTTTTGAAGCAGGTGAACAGAGAGATGGGAGATGAGGTCGATGGGTTCCGAAACGAGCAAATACAGGCCCAGATCAAGCTTCACGTCATGAAGGGAGATGTCGAGAGGTTGGAGATGAAATTGATGAGAGCGGACGCCAAAATCGTCATTTTAGAAAGCGGCCCGGCCATCAAGGCCAACGGCAGAGAACGCGCTGTTGTCGACTCCAGTGAAAGCGAAGAAGAAGACCATACTATCGCCAAGCCAGACTGCCAAGACGGCGTCGATAGGTGTCCACTCTGCGGCTGGGAGATCGAGGATGGGCAATGCACCGATCTTGTACACTGCGGAAAGATGTCGAAGGAAAGTGGAGACGTAAGTACATTACTGCTCTTGAGTGATGGAATATTAGCTCACCATAAGAACAGATCGATATCGAGTCTGTCAGCTCAGATGGTTCAGAAGATACCGACTACGATGGCGAGAATCCCGACCAATACGAAGAAGACTTGTATGATCGAAATGGAGATCTCAAAGAATATGAGGAATTGAATGTATGAAGAGTAAGTATAATAGCCTAATCTATCTTAGTATATATAGAGATCCTAGAGATACGTGAAATGAGTGTAATCTCCCCTATCTCGGCCGTGTCATCCTCAAATCTCTATATATACACGTAGATCCATGCAGCTAAGACGGACTAATTTATATATACCCTTTTAGCTACACGAGTCTATAGACGAGAGAAGCTAGACTATTAACTAATTATAGTACTTACTTAATAAGCTAACCTTATTAGGCTAATATTATAGTTTAAATATGCTCTTAAACGTCTCCTTTTAGCTTAACCGTACCTAATGTAATCCTGATTAAATTAAGTAATAAAAGAAAGTTTTCCTATTATTAACGACTAAGTCCTTTCGTTAGGCTATTAGCGGGTATAATTCTAGTATATAGGTACTTAATAGTAATCCTCTTTGCTATAATCTCTTAGCGGNAGGATTTTTATATATCTATATTATCGGCGAATAAGGTATCTGCTAATACGTAGGAAAGATAGCCTTATAGTAATAATAGATC